>VMDR010003034.1:0-19977 GCA_007922815.1 Macrotus californicus | reverse complement strand
TATAATAAGGGCTTGGTGATGATGAACTCCTTTAACTTGACGTTCTCTGGGAAGCACTTTATCTGCCCTTCCATTCTAAATGATAGTTTTGCTGGATAGAGTAATCTTGGATGTAGGTCCTTGCCTTTCATGACTTGGAATACTTCTTTCCAGCCCCTTCTTGCCTGTAAGCTTTCTTTTGAGAAATCAGCTGACAAGTCTTATGGGCACTCCTTTGTAGGTAACTGTCTCCTTTTCTCTTGCTGCTTTTAAGATTCTCTCTTTATCTTTTTTTTTTTTAAGATTTTATTTATTTATTTTTAGACAGAGGGGAAGGGAGGGAGAAAGAGGGAGAGAAACATCAATGTGTGATTGCCTCTCACTTGGCCCCCACTGGGGACCTGGCCCGCAACCCAGGCATGTGCCCTGACTGGGAATCGAACTGGCGACCCTCTGGTTCGCAGCCTGTGCTCAATCCACTGAGCTACACCAGCCAGGGCATCTTTATCTTTTATCTTGGGTAATGTAATTATGATGTGCCTTGGTGTGTTCCTCCTTGGGTCCAACTTCTTTGGGACTCTCAGCTTCCTGGACTTCCTGTAAGTTTATTTCCTTTGCCAGATTAGGGAAGTTCTTCATTATTTTTTAAAATAAGTTTTCAATGTCTTGCTCTTCCTCTTCTTCTGGCACCCCTAACGGATGTTGGAATGTTTAAAAATGTCCTGGAGGTTCATAAGCCTCTCCTCATCTTTTTGAATTCTTGTTACTTCGTTGTGTTCTGGTTGAATGTTTATTTCTTCCTTCTGGTCCAAACTGTTGATTTGAGTCCCGGTTTCCTTCCCATCACTGCTGGTTCCCTATACATTTTCCTTTATTTGACTTTTCATAACCTTCATTTTTCCCTCTATTTTGCAACCATATTCAACCAATTCTGTGAACATCCTGATTACCAGTGTTTTGAACTCTGTACCTGATAGGTTGGCTATCTCTTCATCACTTAGTTCTGTTTTTGGAGCTTTGAGCTGTGCTTTCATTTGGGCCATATTTTTTTTTGTCCTGGCGCGCCTGTTACGTAGTAAAGGGCGGAGCCTTAGGTGTTTACCAGGGTGGGGAAACCTACATCACTAGTTGTGACGCTGTCTGTGGGGGAGGGGTCCGAGAGGGAACAATGCCACTCAGCTCTCTGCTGGTTTTCAGTCACTTCCCTCACTACCCACAATCAAACTGGGCCCTCTGGTGCTGATTCCTGGGTGGGTGGGCTTGTGTATATTCTGGGGCCCTGAGGGTCTCTCCAACAAACTCCTGTGAGGCTGAGAGTTTCTCCTGCTGCAGCCTCAACCCCCACAGGTGTTTTCAATCAGAGGTTTGAGGCTTTACTTCCTCATGTTGGAGCCCTGGGTTTCGAGGTCTGTCTCAATCCCCAGTTGTTCCTCCTGGTTTATCTGCACGTGAATGTGGGACCACCTGGTCCACCAACGGCTACCTTGCCCACCCCGGTCCTCCAACCGCTGCCTTGCCGCGAGTCTTCTCCGCCCAGCTGCCCGTCTCTGTCCTTCCTGCCGGTCTGGATGAATGTTTCTTTTTTAACTCCTTGGTTGTCGGACTTCCGTACAGTTCGATTTTCTGTCAGTTCTGGTTGTTTTTTGTTGTTAAATTTGTTGTTGTCCCTCTTTTGGTTATGTGAGGAGGCACAGTGTGTCTACCTACGCCTCCATCTTGGCCAAAGTCCCACGAACATTATTTTCAATGGCCCGGCTTAAGCATCTGTCTTGTGGGCCTGGCTCAGTTATTTACGAAGGATCTTGAGTCCGTAAGTGTGTTACTTCTTGGTGTACACAGGGGTTTAATGCCATGACTAGATGCTGGAACATGTGCACAGCAATGTTTAGAAGATGACATGGTGACTGCTCTCTGTTCTATTTTTGGTGTACGTTATTATGAATAGACAGATAACTGTACTCAGAAAACAACCTTGATTTGTAGCAATGTAAGCTGGCTTGCCATTTCCTGAAGTCATACTTAGTGTTAGAAACCTTTACCAACCTGCTGGAGGCTGGCCGAGTCTCACAGGGCCTCGGCTGCGGTGGCAGAAGGTGTTCCCCCCTTCCGAGTCTCGCTGATGGGTCATGCAAGGGCCTGGAACAGGATTTTCAGGCTGTGTCAGTTATCAGTAGGTACTAAGGATGTGGGTGGAGGGCGTGACCCCGGCCACCCAGTATGCAGGCTACATATTCATTCTGGGGTCAGTCTGGACACCAGCCTTGCGAGTCTAAAATCAGAGTGGGTCACGTGCAGAGAGAAGGAACAGTAGCTCCAGGGGCCTTGGTCAAAATGAGAACTAGAGCTGCCCAGGGGCCCGAGACTTGGTGTCGTGGTGACGTCTCAGCACCTACTCTCCCTTGTAGAGAAGGTTAGAATTCCAGGCTTCAGTGACCATGAAGCAGGACAAAGGGAAACATGCAAATGTTACATTTAAAATGCCATTGAGGTAGCACAGCTCTAGATGGAACACACCTGCCCTCTGAGTCCCCCTTTACTCCAATTAGTGCTGCAAAGCTGGCCAGATCCTTCCTCTCCGGTGTCTTCTAGTCTCCGAGCCATTTACCTGCTGCTCAGAAGCTTTTCTGAGATTTCATTTGGCTCATGCTTCCATCAATTCAGGCACGCCTGGATTGAATTTCCAAGCCATACGGCTTTCTTATGGCTTTCACCAGGGAGAAGTCCTGTTCCCTCTAGGACCTTGTACAGATAACTTACTTTATCCATCATGTGTGGACTTGAAGGGCTTAACTTCTAGAGGGCAGTTTGATTTCCAGATTCCAGGAATGTCACCCCATAGACCCGTAAGTACTGCTTAGAATGCTGATAGGACTTTAGATCAGAATTTCAGGGTGGATCTGAGGCACTGATGACAGGGAGATAGATGGTGCCAGGAATAGCCGGTACAGGCCCTACAGCTCCTCTGCAGGTTTGCAGGCTCTTGAAAAGGCTTGCTTTGAGCCAGAACAGTTGCTGTGGCCCCCGAGCCTGAAGTACATACCAAGCCAGTAACCTGGGACCAGCCCTCGGCTGTAAAAATGCTCATAAACATGATGCGGTGCAGTGTTCCCCGAGCCGGTTTTACACGGCCACGAACTTTGATTGGACCGTTGAGAGATAATACTTATCTAAAACTCTCTGCCTTAATCAGCCCAGCAGTTAGTTCAGCTCCTTGCAAGTAGGTGGGGTACACCTCCAAAACAAACAATAGTCAGCTACCTAAGCTGACATCCCGTGTTTACCCTGACACAATCCTTTCCTGCCCACGAGAGGACCGTCACGTGGACCCCTCAGGACTCCGCACGGGCACAGGCATACCCGACCCACGCCTGGCTGACTGGAGTCTCCTGTGCTGGCACAGAATCCCTGACGGCTCGGGCTGCACGGAGCCCTCCGTTTACCGAACGCAGTCACGTGCGTCCTCTCTTGATCGCCGCGACCGTCACATTATGATGTGGTTTTTACGAACGTGATCCCACTTGACAGCTGAGAACCCAAAGGCGAAGTTAAGCAGACGCCATAAGGTAGCTCCCAGGCCTCCAGAGTTCAAGCCCACATGGTTGCACCTTAGGCAACTTAGCCCCAGGGAACAGTGTTGCCAAGAGGCTCGTCTGTGAATTCCAAAACACCTGGTGCAGTCAGGACACGGGAGGGTGTTCCCCTTCCCATTCATCTACTTGCAGGCTCTTCACCCCTAAAACCCTGCGACAGGCACTAAAGAGAATTACAGAATTTCTTCGTGCCAGGTGAGAGGAGGGTGGGGTTGTCCCAGGGCTGACTTCCTGGAGGACTGTAAGGGGCAGGGCAGCAGGGTAGGGCAGGGGGGGTGGGGCTGCTGGCTGGGTATTGCTTTCTCTTTCCTTTCAAGGAGAGGTATGGAGCTGGCCTGCAAGTCTTTCCTTCCTTCCTTTAGGCCATTTTCTTCCATATTCTTGATCCCTCCCCACCCCCACCCCCACACACACTTGCATTGTGCATTTATTCTGAGCAAAGGACTTCTTTCCAACAAAACAGTTTGTATGGGAGATACAGCAGTAAGCAAATCAGACAGGATCTTTGCCTTCACTAAGGTTCTGAGGAGGGGACAGATGCATAAAACACATGATTGGAACATGCCATGAAGTCTAAGTGCAGGTGTCATGGAGGGACCCAATTTGGACAAGGGGGCTGTGGCGGGAGAGCCTCTAGGACTGGAATGGTGAGCAGGCTTCAGGTTAGGTTTTTGCCTAAACAAGCAAGACTCCAAAATTTCCAGAAACCCAGGGCCTAAGGGCAGTGATCTGATTGGAAAGTGGGCTCCGGCAGGGACCTGTCTTGACACCCTGCTGCGTACCAAGCTCACTGTTTGTGTGGGGGGAGGCCACACAAAGCTCCTCTCACCCACTTCTGGACCATGCTCCAGGCTAAGGAGTAGCATGTGCAGAGGCCCTGGAGCCAAACAAGAGTTTGGCCTCGCCAGAGAACAGTCGGGAGGCTCAGTATATGGCCTGCAGTAACCACAGATAAATGTTAGGCATTATTGCCTAAGTGCTCATCTAGTTTCACACGCAGGGTCTGTTTGTTCTTTGGGGGAGACAGCGGTTTCCCTCTATGTAAATGCGCAGTTGCATAGTCCATCTATATCCCCAAATTCATAAAGTAAAAGCCAAAAATACAGCAAGACTGCTGGACAGGAGAATATTAAAGCCACATAATATAAGAAAAAAGAGTGAGCCCCAAATGGAGGCTACCAGGTTTCTAGAAGTGCATGTGGTGGGCTGGGAGCCAGAGGGCCGAGCCCTGGTGTGCACGGTGCGCTGAGAGCAGCTCCCGAGCGAGAGGCTTCTGTTACAGCCATCTCATGGGGCCGGGAACGGAGAAAGTCTCCCTGTCATCTTGTCGGTGTTCTCGGGCCTGGCCATCCTAATTGTGTGAGAGTAATACTAGGAAGGGCGAGAAATTACAGACCTGGATATTGCGGCCAGGCTGCTCTCCCAGCACCTTTGCAACTTTGCAAGTGGGAACTCAGGCCCAGAGCAGCGACTGCTGTTCGCAGCCTCTTGGGACTGGAGGAACCAGGACTAGAACCCAGGACACCCAACTCCCAGCCCAGTGACCCCTCTGATGTTGGTCGGGACTGCATAGGGAGGCTGTGAGCCACAGGGACGGAGCCTGTGGTCCCAGATAGCTCATTGGTCTAACATCAGAGGCCTGTGATGGGTAAGAATAATGTGTTCAATGTCCTTAACTCTGCATATCCAAATGGGCAGTAGGTGGGAGGGGTTTACATTTTCCCCCCAGTGAGGTCACGTGGTTCTTCTGTGGCTGAGACCAGCACTGTCTCCAAGGAGATCCCCAGTGCCTGCCTGCAGGGGTCTGAAATGAGAAGAGAAGGCCACAAGAATACTTGCTTGTCGGAGTCTACAGATTCGTGGACTCACCTATCCATTCCCACCTCCAAGAAACCAGAAGCAAAACTACTTGGGGAGGAAAACTCAGAATGACCAAACTAAAGCAACCTGCCCTCTTGAGGACAAGCTCACTAAGATCCCATGAAGCAGAGGCCCTGTGGGACTTGGTGGGCAGCCGAGGGGTCAGGCCAGCAAAAACTAAACCCACTTCAGCTTGTGGGAGTGGAGATGTGGGACTGCACCCCACCAGACCCTGGAGCCCTTCTATTGCAGGGAGGCCTCTATTTCACCATCAACCCGAACTGGAGTCTGGCCACTATGTTCACTTCTTTGGGGTTTGCCCTCCTCTGGACCATGGTACCCCTAGGGTATTGCTCTTATTAAAATGTAAATCAGGTATCCATGCCCACCTGTGCTCACACTCCAACCTAGTGTTTACCAGCGCAGCTCACCCTTCATCCCTGTCCTTCACACACTCCCTTTGTACCTCCCCCAGACACTGCTCCAGCCACACTGAGCTCTATTGACTTGTTTTGGCCTGTTACTTTCCACTTCTTTTGTTTTTTGTTTTTTTTTAAGATTTTATTTATTTTTAGAGAGAGGGGAAGGGAGGGAAAAAGAGAGGGAGAGAAACACAGATGTGAGAAACATCGATTAGTTGCCTCCCACAACCAGGGACCCAGCCTGCAGCCCAGGGATCAAACCGGCAACCTTTCGGTTTGCAGGACGGCACTCAATGCACTGAGCTGCCCCAGCCAGGGCTCCGCTTCTCTTTTGCTGTTAACCTTTCTCCATCTGTATTAGTGTTGTGCTAGATGCTATAACATCTCAAAATTTCAGTGCTCAACTCAGTTGCTTTCAGATTCTCTGAGACTCTGTACTGGTGTTCCTAGATGTTGTGTGGTGGGGGTGGGGTGGGGGTGCCGTCTGCCATGCAGAGCTTCTAAGATTGCCCTGAGCACTGACACCCCCGTGGCACCATAGGAAAGAGCACTGGATGGTCATGGGAGGTGTTTATGGGTCAGCATGCACCATTTCTGCTCATTGCACTGCCTAGAAGTCAGTCACTTGGCAGGACTTCCCTGCAAGGGAGACTGGGAAACATTCCAGCTGTGTCCGCACGGAAGAGGGAATGGGTTTTTGTGAACACTTTGCAACACCACCCTCGAGGTGTCAGCCTGGGTCACTTCCACAAAACGCATTTCCTAACTCGCTGTGACTGGGCTGAGCTGCTCCTTCGTGTGGGAGCCATCACACGTGGTAACCAGTCCTTCCATGACCTGTGTTTAAGGTAGGGCGCAGCCATTGCTTATTTACACCTTTTCTTTGTCAGACCATGCAGTAATTTCCTACTGCTGCTGTAAAAAAGATCACTACAAACTTAGTGGCTTAAAACAACAGATTTATTACCGTACAGTTTTAGTGTTCAGAGGCTTGAAGTGGATCTCACTGGGTTATAGTCGAGGTGGCTCAGCAGGGCTGTGCTTCCTGGAGGCTCGAGGGGTGTGGAGCCCACAGAGCTCCCCTGGCCGCCGGGGATGAGAATAAGTCCACCAAGACTTGATCTGCTTGGGGAGGAAAGGCTGACCAGTCTCTCAGAGGAGAAAGGTGTCAAGCCTCTCAATGGGCTTTTATTGAGTTTAGCTTGCATAGGGATGCACATCAAAAGAAGGAGGTGTGGTTTACAGATAACATTCTGGGATCATGGGCGTCCTTTTGAGTCAGGGTCTGGTAGACAGGGTGATGCTAATCGGCTGTAAAACCTTGGGAAACAAACTTATTTTGTGCTTGGACCCTTAACATTTAAATTGAGGGCATACTTAGCAAAGCAGGTTTCACGAGACTTTATGCATCCTTTCTCAGGCCTGGTCACCCCCCACCCCTTGCTGGGAACCGCCTGTTCTGGCACAGGGCTGCATCCACCTTTGGCATTGTTTCAGGCTTGAATCAGGCGGGGGAAGGCAAGGCAGCCAAGTGATTAGGAGACTTTTTACAGATAGAATGAGGACTCAGGCTATGATAAAGCTGAGAGGCGAGGGTGTTTTGTCCCTCTTCCACAACCCCCTAAGTCTTTCCCTGATGGCCCCTTCGCAACTGTGCCTGTCGTAGGTTGTTCCTCCCTTGAGGAACCTTAACCACATTGACTATCCAGCCATGCGCCCGGGGCCAAGCAGGGTGAAGTAAAGGGGGCAGAGGCTGCACCCCTGTCGGGAGGATAAATTTTGTCTCCTTAGTGGCTTATGGTCCCAAGGTCCCCTAGCCGTGGGGCCTTTTCGCCTGTTGGCGGGTTACAGCTCCTGAAACCAGGCAGGATGGTTCCCAACGGAGGGGAGAATCTGTTTCTTTGCCTTTTCCAGCATCCAGGGGTTTTCTGCATTCCTAGGCTCATGGCCCCTTCCATCTTCAAAGCCAGCAGCCACAACACTCTGGCCTCTGCTCCCATCATCTCATCTTCTCTGACTCTGACCTGACTGCCTCTCACTTGTAAGGTCTCTTGTGATGACATTGAGACCACCTAGTAATCCAGGTCATCTCCCATCTTAAGATCTGTACTCAATCACATCTGCAAAGTCCCTTTCGCCATGTAAAGTAGCCTTCACAGACTCCAAGATGAGACCGCAGGCCTCTTTGGAGGGTCATTCTTTTGCCCACTAGGGACTGTGAAGCTCTGTGAGGACTGCATCCATTGTTTGCTATGGCCTTGAAAGTGAGCGCAGACCCCAGGACAGTGCAAGAGCTCTTCAGTGTGTTGGGTGATGGCATGAGTGATTAACAGCCTCCCAAGCTGGGTCCCTAACAGGAAGGACTGACTTCTCCCCCCCCCGCCCCGTGAGGCCTGGTCTGGCACAGAGCCAGCAGCCCACTTGTCATCTCTCCTACTTCCCCAAATGGTGTGATTTACAGAGAACTCACAGGGCACATGTCTTTCATGTTTCAAGGCAGATTTTAAAAAATCAACTTTATTGAAGTATACTTTACACATAATTAATTCACCCATTATAAGTGTTCACTGAGGTTTTTCTTTTTGCTGTTTTATGTGCTCAGAGTTTTGACAAATGTATTCACCCATGCAGTCGCCACCATTATCAGTAGATGGTGTGTGTGTTTGCAGTTTGTTCTGTTGCTTCCGTGAATAGTTCTGAGTTTTAAGGCCCATATAGATGTGTGTGACCATCACCACAATCAGACACTGAATGGGTCCATCAATGCCCCCCCAAGTTCACCTCTGTTTCCCTTTGTAACAACAGCCTGTCTGGTTCCCTTAGCCTTTGGCAACCACTAATCTTTTATCTGAACCTATAGTTTTCTCCAAGGCAAATTTTAATCATGGTTACCTAGCTGGTAATTTTATTAAAAAGAATCCCTTTCCCTTTATGCATTGTATTGCAGCCACTTCCCTGACCTACATCCTTAGCACAAAGGAGAGGGGCAGGTGACCGGAAGAAAACTTTGGGATGGGAAGGGTTACTGCAGGTCTTCCTCGGGCCTGCTGTGGGCCACTGGCTGCCTCGGGACCAGCCTTCACTTGCATGTTGAGGGAAAGCAATGACCCCGTCCACCACAGTCAGAAAACCACATAACAGGAGTGAGGGGATCAGGTGATCTCAAAGTTGAGAAAGACCTGCAAGCTAGCTGCATTAAAAGCATGGTGAAGACATGATTACTTCACATCAGCAAATAGATGAGAGTCCCAATTACAAAGAGAGGAAGAAAGAACTAGATCACATAGCAGATACAGCATAGAATTTTTCTTATTGAGGTGAAATTCACATAACATCAATTAGCCATTTTAGGCCTGGCTGGTGAGGCTCAGTGGACTGAGTGCCAGACTGTGATCTGAAAGGTTGCCAATTCGATTCCCAGTCAGGGCACATGCCTGGGTTGTGAGCCACGTCCCCAGTTGGGGGCGTGTGAGAGGCAACCGACTGACGTATCTCTCACACATGGATGTTTCTCTCCCTCTCTTTCTTCCTCTCTTCCCCTCTCTCTAAAAGTAAATACATAAAATCTTTTTTTTTTAATTAGCCATTTTATTTTTTTAAGGACCTTATTTATTTTTAGACAGGGGAAGGGAGGGAGGAAAAGAGGGAGAGAAACATCCATGTGTGGTTGCTTCTCATGCACCCCCTACTGGGGACCTGGCCCACACCCCAGGCATGTGCCCTGACCAGAAATCGAACCAGCAACCTCTTGGTTCACAGACCAACACTCAATCCACGGAGCACACCGGCCCCGGCAAAAACTAGGCATTTTAAAGTGTACAATTCAGTGGCATTTAGTACACCCAGAATGTTGTGTCACCTCTAACAAGTTCTAAAACACTTCAACACTCCATAAGAAAACCTTATGTCCATTAGCAGTCACCCCCCACCCCCAGCACTCCCCTCCCAGACCTACACAAACACCACCCTGCTTTCTGTCTCTATGGATTCACCTATTCTGGATATTTCATATAAATGGAATCACAAGACAGGACCTTTTAGTGCCTGGCTTCTTTCACTGAGCACATTTTTTAGCATCATGTTGTAGCACATCGGCATTTTATTCCTTTTCTATGACTAATATTATGGAGCATGGGTGTACCACAGTTTATTTCACCCATTCACCCACTGATGGACCACAGCATAGAATTTGCCCTTTTTTGGGGACTTGAACATCACTAAAACTATTTTTACTCCGCAGAACCTAACTCTCATATCAGCCCCTGGGTCTGTGTGATAAGCCTTCCCATACACGTTCTTATGTAACATAACAATTTTGTAAAGAAGGGATTGACCCCTCCCCATTTTACAGATTTGGAATCTGAGGCACAGAAAGATGAAGTGACTGGGTTTTCCCATCCTAGTGTCCACCCCTGTTCACCCCAGCTGGGGTCTCCGAGTGCGGGCAATTGAAAAACAAAGTGCTGGGGAAAGCAAACTCCTTGTGAAGATTTCAATGCAGCCTAAACTAACGCAGAAAGTCTTTGGATTCTGTGTCCTTCCACCGCTGCTTCTGAACACCCTCTGTGCCTTTCTAGGGAGGCAGCCAGAATGCCAGGCACACAGCTCTCAGCGCTTCCCTTTCTGATACCCTCTCATTACTTTTAATTGCATCTGAGCCTCTCTAGCATCTTATATGATTCCTAATCCAGGGCACTTCTCTGCCTCCCACTGGTCCCACACAGCACTTTTCTCTCTCTCAAAGCCCTCCCGAGAAGTGCCCCCAGAAAATGGAGTTGGTCTTCTGTAATGAATTCATCTCTATAATGAATAGTATAATATCCAAGTTCCGGGCATATTTACATAGCAATCTCCACACACAAGCAACATAACAAAGGGAAGACTTTTAAAAGAATGCCATCTCAAAGCTCCATTTCCTATAGTACTAAGAACACTATGGGAATTACCCTGACAAGAAGACAAAAACGACTTCCAGGGATGCTGGGTTAGAGACAATAACACCAGCCCCATTAATGTTTAAAGTCAATGGAGCATAAAACTGCTTTTCTCTACTTACAGGCAGCATCATCTTACAGAGAGGAGGGAAAAAATTACCATTTAACTCTGCCGAAATCCACAGACCTCCCCTAATTTTCATTCCCCTTGAAATTCTCCAGTAAGTACCATCAGAATGAAATGAGAATCACTCTCTCTGGGGGGAATGGCTTTCGGTGCTCATCAGTAAAGTGTGTGAAGAGCCCTCCACAGAGATGGAGGGGGAAGGCTTCCTGTCAGGGATCTGTCACCAAAACCTGCAGAACTGGTTGTGGTGACACCTGGGGACTTGGGAGCCTCTGAGCTGACTCCAGGAGGGCCTTAAACACTCTCAGGTCAGGGTAGACGTGAGGCAGAATACAAGGAAGGCACTGAGCAAGTTCAAGGAAGTCGTGCCTTTGGGATATGTTTTACTTAGTGGGCTCCAAGGGGGAGCCGTCATCATTGCTACATTAGCTGTTTCCCTGGGGGAGTCGCTGGAACTGGGCCAGGCCCCAGTTAGTAAACCATGGACCTAATCCCACATTACATTTGTGTAATGCCTGACAAAGCCTGTTCCCATTATCTCATTTGATCCTGAAAACAATCCTCAGGGGGAGGCAGGGCAGGGATTATTTTTTCCATTTTACAAGTGAAAACACTTGTAAACTGATTTGCCAGGAGCCACACACCCCAGACATGGCAAGAATGAGACTTGAATCTAGGTCTTTGTACAACCTGCTCAGTGTTCTTTCGACTCCACATCACAGCCTGATCAAAATATTCCCAGCCCCACCCAGCGCTCACATTCATCAGTTTAGCAGCCGCCAGGACCTCCCCACCTCAGAGCTTGTGCTTATACTGCCCACACACCTCTGTCCTAACAGAAAGCACAGCCCTGAGTGGCGAGCTCTCCGGCGGGGGGAAGGATATCCTCTTCCCTGCACTCAAGAGCAAAATTCATCCAGATGGATTTCAAAAAATCAAGGCATTAGAAAAAAAATTGAACTGAGTAATAACTTTCTGGAGGCAAGAAGACTCTAAATTTAGCAATGTGTTAGAAGTCTCAAAGAAAGGGATCTTACAGATTTGGCTACATCAAAGTTTGTTAAATGTTAGTGGGGGGGGGGAAAAACCTGTACAGGGCCAACAGAAACACCTGAAATGTTCATACCAAACTATGAAAGGAAAGAGTGAACTCCTGGGTCGTAGAGGAGTCGTGCAAATAAGAAAAACTCAATAGGAAGGACTTAGAAAATAATTCACAAAAAAGGGAAATGCAGTTGGTTAACATTTTGAAAACTGCTTGCTGTACTGAAGTAAAATAATAATTTTAAAAACCTGAAAGGCGTGATCAGTTTCATCTATGAAACCAGCCAAAAAGTTTTTAACGATAGTACTCAAGTACTCGTGAAGGCGCCATGAATAATGTGTTCCATGTTAATGATGGGAGAGGAAATTTACCCAACTGGAGAGCGGTTTGCTACGTTTCTCAGAAGCCTTAAAATATCCATATCCTTTGACCTGAAATTCCATTCGTGGGAATATATTCTTAGAAAACACTCAGCAACATGGAAAGTTTTACCCACAAAAATGTCAGTCACAAAGTCATCTACAACGGAGAAATTAGGTAAACAGTAAACATTAAAGGAATTGTTTAATAATTTATGGTACAGCCACTTGATGGAAACTTACGTAATCATTACGTTCTCAAAGCGCATGCAATAACGAGAGCACCGTTTATGGTGTAATACCAAGGGGAAAGTGTAACACTGTATACGTGGCTGTTGTATAATAGAAAAGACGAGAAAGGAAAAAATGTTCTCATGCGAATCACGTTTGAGTCCTATGATCGGGAGAGATGTTTTTTCATCACCCTATATTTCAATTTGAATCTCTTCCTTTTTTAACGAACAAAGTCAACTCTTCAGCCACGCGGTGGCACGTCCTTCTCGCAAAGTGCTTGAGGACTGGGCGTAGGGGAAAAGCTCGGAAACCCCACCTCGGATCGATCCTGCCCACCTCCGCGACGACTCCCCAGCACCCCCAATTCTCTCCCCTTTCCCCGCCCCCACCTCTCGGAAGTCCGACCGCGGCCCGCCCCTCCCCCTCCCTGTTCCGTGTGACGGCGGGTGCGCGGGGAGGAGCAGGGCCATCACAAGCGTTGATGACACGTGGGGAGGGAGCTAGTGTCGGAGGAGGAGGGGTTAGGCGTGTGGGTGGGTGTGTCTGCGAGTGGCAGAAACCAACCCAGGTCGCCTCAGCGTCTCCCTTTTTCTGCGTGGCTCCTCCGCCCGGGGACCTACGAAGGTCTCCCCACGCCCAGGACCCGCGTATAGAGGTATACCGAGGTCAGACCAGAAAAGGCTCCGGCCACGGCCCTGCCCTGCCCTCCACGGCCCGCGACGCGGTACCTCCTCGTCCGTCTCCTCCCGCCGGCGCGGTGGTTGGGCCCGGCCGCGACGTCACCCATTGTTTACAAATCAACCCGAGCCGGTAGGACTCCGGCTCCTTCGGCTGCAACGCGCCGCTCGAGTGGCCGCCGGTCTTCGGCTTTCGCGCCTGCCCCGGCTCCGGCCCCAGCCCTGGCCCCGGCTTCAACCCCGAATTCGGACTCAGCACCGCACCTGGCTCCGCCGCGGCCCACGGAGTCGCCAGAGACGCCCGCAGAGCTCCGGATTCTCGGGCTGGGGACCATGCCGTGCCGGAGGGAGGAGGAAGAGGAAACCGGCGAGGAAGCGGAGGCGGAGGAAGAGGAGGAGGAAGACAGCTTCCTCCTGCTGGAGCAGTCGGTGACGCTGGGCGGCTCGGGTGAGGTGGACCGGCTGGTGGCCCAGATCGGCGAGACGCTGCAGCTGGACGCGACGCAGGACAGCCCTGCCTCGCCGTGCGCGCCCCCCGGGCCGCTGCTGCGGCCCCCGGCGGCGGCGGTGCGGGCGGACAAGGCCCGGTCCCCGGTTCTGCCTCTGCGTCCGCCGCCCGCGCTGGCTGAGGCGGTGGACCCAGCGCCACCGGGAGCCCTGCGCTGCGCCCTGGGGGACCGCAGCCGCGTGAGAGGCCGGGCTGCGCCCTACTTTGTGGCCGAGTTCGCCGCAGGTCACAGCGCCCTGCCCGGGCCGTGCCGCCGAGGATGGTTGCGGGGCGCCGTAACCTCCCGCCGCCTGCAGCAGCGACGATGGCCCCCAGCCAGCGCGCGTGCCCACGACGACGACCCACACCGGCTCCTGCAACAGCTCGTGCTCTCGGGGAACCTCATCAAGGAGGCCGTGCGGAGGCTCCAGCGAGCTGTCGCCGCGGTTGCAGCCACAGGCCCGGCCAGCGCCTCCGGGACTGGGGGCGGCCGCAGCGGGCCGGACCCCGTCGCTCTGCAGCCCTCGGGCGCCTTGCACTGACCCGGGCTCCCTGAAGTAGGAAGAAGAGGCCGCTGCACAGATCCATCAGCGTCCTGCCCTCACCCACCCCGAGCTGAAGCCACCGCCGCCGTTCTGGGAGCGACAGCCGAGGCAGCAGGGAGGCGTGTTGGGGGAGACCTCCAGCCAAGAAGTTACGGGCCCCAGCGAGGCTGTCGGAGGAAACTTGAACGTGGAGAAAGGCACCGGCCAGGACACGTCTGCGCCGCGTGAGAACTTCCCCGGCCACCTTGGATAAACTGGGAGAACTATGGCAGCTACTTTTATTGACTTGTACCTGACTTAACCCTTGGGGGCGTCGTGTTCTTGGATTGTTTAAAGCTAGGGCCCCAAGGGGCGGGAATTCGTGAGGGCTTTAGAACAATACTTGAAAACTTAATGACACGAGTATATTTTCTTTATTTTCCGGTGGAGGAGCCTAGTGAAAATGGTGCTACAATTGGTGTGCAAAGAAATTCCGGAGGAAAGAGGAATGTAAAAGCTTGGTGGGTGGGTGGCATCGCCCCTTCCTCCCACCTAATTAGGGGCTGGCCGAGGTGGGAGGTGGGAAGTCCAGTTAGGGGTGGGAGGTGGAGAATTTTGAAAGTGGATAGAACTGCGGTTGAATTTGGACTTTTAAATGACTGACCTTGCCACCTGTGGTTCAAGGTCACAGTTTGCTGTAGGTGGAAGGCTGTGGGGTTCCTGGGAGAGCTAACTCATCCCCATGTCCTTTCTTCCTCCTGCTCCAAAAAGAGCCAAGTCTGTGCTTTCCTACCTTCTGGGAGTCTCCCGAGGAGACACAGGCAGAGAGGGGCTTGTGGGGAGAGTTACTTGTTGTTGTTGTTTTCTCTGTGCTCTCCTCGTTCCAGAGCTCCCCCTCTCTCCTGAGGCCGCTCTTGGCCGTGCCCTGGGCTTTCTCAGAAACGGTCATAAACAATCTCTTGAGTCTCTCTCCAGTTCTCCTAGTCCGCCTGTGTTAATCTTCCCGTTCTGGTGTCTGCATGGGCTACGAGACCCTGGTGGTGGTTCTGCCCTGCTCTGGCCCTCTGTGGATCCATGGGCCTGAGCCTCCATGGGTCCTCTCCCCTCACAGGTTGCTCCTGCCACTCACTCTTCTTTGTAAGTGACCGAAACCGTCTTTAAAATGTGACTGTCAGAGAGGAGAAACCGCTGGCTTTACCCTTGTGAAACTTGATGGCACTTTCAGTGACGTGCCACCCCCGCCCTGACTTTAAGGTAGCTAAACCCATTTTTTAAAAAAAAGATTCAATGGCTCGCTCATCCTCCAGATGTAGCTGTTGACGTACACTTCGCACCGGAGTGTCTGAAACTGTGGTGGTCCTGATTTATAGGATTTCTTAATTAAAATGTCTGCTGAATAAATTTGTTTTTGTTTTGGAGCATGGTTTGGCTTTGTGGTGGGAGGTGGGGGAAAGAAAAGAACTTGGGGATACATTTAATAAGGAAGAAGGCACTTGGGGAGACCCGGGCTCAGCACAGAGTACTGGCAGTGCTGTAGGACTTCGGTGCTTCTGGATCGATGGTCCACAAGATCGGAGAATTAGGTCCAGGTTTTTAAAAGCTGCTAGGTGGGCTTCCACTCCCTTGGTGGAATGAGAGCCTATTCCAGAAACACTTTCTAGGCTGGAGGGCAGAGGCCATGGATTTGTGTCTGGAGAGGGGCGGAGGGAGTGTTCGCAACTGAATTTTTGTGTAAAGAATGGGAAGGGCACAGGCAAAGCCAGCCTGTTTGCCCCTGAGAGGCTGACCGACCCACTTGGGAGCTGTGGTCTGGGGAAAGGAAAACAGTTTTCTAGCAAAGTGCTGGTATGTGGTGGGAAAATGGCTGGGTTTTAGAGGCAGGTGTTAGATGAACCGAAGCAGCACCTCCTCGTCCTACTTGCTCCCTTGCCCTTTTTAAGAAGATTTTCTTGGCATAGTGCAGCTAACCAGCCCCCTGAGGGACCTCTTCTGCCCAGCGCCCTCCCACGCTGAAGCTGCAGGGGGAAGGCTGGTGCTCAGTGACTCTGTTTGAGTCAGCCCCACTGCTCACCAGCTGTGTCATCGGGGGCAAGTCACTGCTCTGTGCTTTTCCCTTTTCTCATTTATAAACTAATACATAATAAGGTAGTTGGGAGGGTCACGTGAGGATCTGAGTTGTCTGGGGTACTTAAGTGCCCAAAGATGATAGCTGCTAATTCTTTTTTTAAAAAGATTTTACTTATTTTTAGAGAGAGGAGAAGGGAGGGAGAAAGAGAGAAACATTGATTGGTTTCTCATGTGTGCCCAGCTGGGACCTGAACCCACAACCAAGACATGTGCCCTGACTGGGGATGGAACTGGGGATGGAACTGGTGACCTTTCACTTTGCAGGATGACGACCAAGCAGAGCCACACCAGTCAGGGCTATGCTGATTTTATTTTTTAAAAGATTTTATTTATTTATTTTTAGAGAGATGGGAAGAAAGAAAGAGGGAGAGAAACACTGATGTGTGAAAGATACATCAACTGGTTGCTGGTTGCCTCTCACACCCCCAAACAAGGACCTGGCCTGCAACCCAGGCATGTGCCCTGGGTGGGAATCAAAGTGGTGACCCTTTGCTTCACAGACCGGGGCTCAATCCATTGAACTACACCAGCCAGGCCATCGCTGCTGACTCTTCACCCTATCACTGGCCCCTCATCCTTCAGGGGACCCACATATGTCTCCTGAGTGTGCCCCACTCACCCTAACACTTCAGCCACCTCTTCTCTTCCACCACGAGCACAAGCTGTTGATTCCTCTTTTGCTTCTGTGCCCTTTAAGTCCCTTTTCCTGAACTTCCAGAAAGCCACCTCCACACTGCCTTTCTGCTTTCAAAATAGTACGGGGTAGCGTTTCCTGAGCTCACAGGTACCAGGTATGGTTCTGGGTGCTTTAAAGGATCAGAACATCTCATCACGTCCTGACTGCATGAAGTAGGCACTGTTTTCTTTCTTTGATTTTTTTAGAGTTATTTATTTATTTATTTATTTAAAGTGATTTTTAGATAGAAAGGGAGAGAAACATCAATCTATTGTTCCACGTATGTATTCATTGGATGATTCTTGTTTGTGCCCCGGCCTGGGATCCAACTGGCAATTTGGTGTATCAGGATTGATGCTCTAACCCACAGGTGGCAAACACAAGGCCTGTGGGCCGAGTCCGGCCCTCCACCTTGTTTTATCTGGCCTGGCACCTTGTTTCTACCTGGCAGCAGCGCCAAGCTCCTTGCCTCTAGTTAAGGAGTAGTTACATTTGTACAGTCCTAAAATTACATTTGGCCCTTTGAAGGCAACCATGAGGCTGATGTGGCCCCCGGTGAAAATGAGTTTGATATCCTTCTAACCTCTTAACAAACTGAGCTGCCCAGCCAGGGTATTGGAGAGTAAGTTTATGAAAGCTGGGGACAGTGAAACAAGGAAGGGCTTAGGATAGAAGAAGCAATAGAGAGCCTTTGTGGGCCTGCTTTGAGTCTCTGGAAAGGCAGAGAAAAGGGGACCTTGGAGATAGGTTCAGGGAGTTAGCCCAGATGAGCTGCTGCTGCCCATTGCTGCTCTGGTCGCAGGTCTTGTGGGTACTCCTGGAGTTCAGGAGATGCACTCTTTTTTTTTTTAAGATTTTATTTATTTATTTTTAGACAGAGGTGGAGGGAGGGAGAGAGGGAAACATCAATGTGTGGTTGTCTCTTGTGCGCCCCCTACTGGGGGTCTGCCCAGCAACCCAGGCATGTGCCCTGACTGGGAATCGAACCAGCGACCCTTTGGTTCGCAGGCTGGCACTCTGTCCACTGAGTGGAAGATGCACTCTTGTGGGGGAAGAAAGGCGTGGGCATGCTCCTGGGAGGGAGAGCGTGCATATTTTGTCCATTTCATAGATGAGGACATTGAGGCCCAGGAAATTAAGTAATTTGCCTGAAATTACCACCTTTTAAGTAGTGAAGCTGGGATTTGGACCAAGGCAGTCTGGCTCTAGGATCTCCTTCCCTCAACCACGTCTTCCAGTCATACTGTGCCACCTACATGAGACTTTCCTGGCACCATTTTCTCCCACATTGGATTTATTAATGTTATTAAGAGCATCCCACAAACCTTGACCCACTAAATACCTCAACACAACAGCATCACCATTCTCAAACTTGTCTTGTATACCAGGCACATATGTAGAAGGTGCTGGGGATCCAGGATGAGGCAGGGTTTCACACATCCTGGAAGAACCCAGAAGCAGGTTTGGGGCCAAAACCTTCACATAAGGTACTAGGAACTACATAAGAGAAGCACAGATAACAAGTGGTACATGACTGCTGCTGTGGACACTCAAGTTCTATAAGATGAGGGCACAGGACCAAGTTGGTAAGGCGTCACTCAGTGTGGATGTGCTGTGGGTCTGCAGGATGGCCAGAACAGCACTCAGGAATAAAGTTAGAATGGTGACTGTGGACAAGGAGGGGAAGGGAACAGAGCCCTGTTACAGTCTCTGCAGACACCTTTCACAAAATACTTCTTTTCAAAGGGGAGAGGTAGGAAATACTGGGGGTAGAGAAGGATCTGAACTCGTGGCTCTTAAGGTGATCCTTTTGTCATCTGGCTGAGTCTACATACACCTTTCTTCCTCTACCCTAGCCACTGGTACTGATCAGCCATTTGCAAAGGCTGTAGAGAGCCTAGTTCTGGGCCTGGACTTGGGGAAGGATCTCTGTGTCAAGGTGACAATGGTCCTTTCCAAGGTGTTGCAGCTTGGGATAGCATATTCCTAGTATGTGGCCCAAGAATGATTGTAGCTGGGATATGTCTAACTCCTAGGAGCGGATGGCCACAGAACTAGGGGCATGGGCATGGGCAGAGTTGAGACAACTCCATCTTCTGAAGGGGCTGAGGCCTGGGTTTCCCTGGAAACACCTGCAAGCCTTGAGCCCAGAAGGACCAAAGCAATAGGGAAGTGGTAAGGAGAGGCTGACTGTGTTGTGTGTATATGAATGTGGCAGAGGCGCGGTAGAGGCTGATTAGGAGTTTCATTGGGAAGTTACATGGACAGCAATCTCCTGCCTCGTAAATGACGGGAAGGTGGAGAGAGATCAGGGTTGAAGATTAAAGATTTGGCATTTAGAGCTAAAGAGCTAAGAGGGGTGGATTGAGCCTGGGAGATGCTGTTAATTGAGAAGTAGTAATAACACTAGCTAAGGTACAGAGTGTTTACCTTGTGCCAGACCCTGGTCTAAGTACTTTACAAAGACTACCTCATTAGATCTATGTGGGAGGAAGAAGAAGAAACAAAAGACCAGACAGGAAGTGAGAGCAGAATCAAGAAAAGCCAAGGGAAGCTAGAAGGTAAACTGAGGGATTGAGGGAATGTGAATGTATCTACAAACACAGAGCTATATCTATCTGTATTACCTCTTTCTATGTCCTCTGTGGTCAAGTCCAGTATATTTAAATCAGATCTTGCTCAGTGACTTTCTTTTAAAAAAAAAAAGTTTATTATATTTTTTCCATTACTTTTTAGTCCCCTTATGTGGGGGTGCTCCGCCCACAGAGCTCCCCTGTCCGCCATTGATAAGAATAAGTCTACCAAGACATGATCTGCTTGGGGAGGAAAGATGGCCGATCTCTCAAAGGAGAGGGGCCTTGAGCCTGTTCCTCGGTGGGCTTTTATTGGGTTCAATTTGCACAGGAATACAGGCAAAGCTCATCAATCATTGTCAG
>VMDR010003033.1:38214-79266 GCA_007922815.1 Macrotus californicus | reverse complement strand
GATCTAAGTCCATGCTTTGATGCCCCACTGTCTCATTTCGGGGAGGGGGAAGCACTGGATTATTGGTTTAGATGGAAATGTAGGATTATTCTAATTTTCTTTGGAGAAAATTAAAATTATTTATATGATTTTCCCTAAATCTTTCTTGAAGTGATATTTGACTTGATGTTTACTTTTTAACTTCTAATTCTCTTATAGAAATTGGAACCTTTACTTATTATGGAATATACCCAAAGTGCTTGATGGGTCCATCCTTCAGGATAATGGGAGAGGCAGAGTGAAGCTTCTTTTGGAAAGTTAAGTGAGTAATGACAGATTGATAAAATCAACCATTCACAACCATATCTTTTCATCAGAGAAAAGAAAGTCTTTGCAAGAAAAAACTATTATACTTGAAGTCATTGAAGAGAAGACATTAATGAAAACTTTGCTAGTTACAAAGCAGCAAGTTTTGAAAACATTATTTTGAAAATCAGATATTCTTGCTAGCAGACTTTTTCCTTTGGCCCGAAAAAGAAACATACAGAGCTTAGTCTGGAATTCTTTTAAAACCCTTACCTTTTCCAAGGGAGCGGGAACATGTGTTAAAGTTGTGCAAGTTACTAAGTGCAATTGCGTGTCCTCCCACTGAGTGTGAGACTCCCTTAAGTCGGCTGAGGGTTTCCCCCAGATGGCTGTCATCACTGATTGTGGGTCACACATCTTGGGGCTTCACTGATTCAGCGCCTCCATTGACCAGACGTTGACATCTGCCACCATCCAGCTCTGACAAAGAGATAAGTAAAGTCGCTGAGTACAGTCAGTGAGCTGATGAGTCCATTGTCAACAGCATCACATTTCTGGAGGGATATCACAGCACATTTAACAGGAGAGACAGCTGGAGACAGATCCCCAAAGCACTCACTGAGATAGAGGCCACTAGACCAGAATTTCCATTGCTAACTGTTATAATGTCCAATTATCTCTGGCAATTTCTCCATATCTGCTATTGTCATGATACCTAAGCTATTAAGCAATTCTATTGGCATGAAGTTCTATCACTCTCCTTGAATTTAAAGAGATGAGAGAATTGATTGTCTGAGGTCACACGTAAGGTCAACACTCAACAGTCACTCCACAAATATTCAGTCATATTTGGGGTGAAGTCAGATGAGGAGTAAATTGAAAAGTACTCATCTCTGTTGGTCTAATGCTTGCTCAGGCTTTGAAACACATTGCTAATGTTACCATTCTCTCTGGAAGCACAGAATGAGAAATATACCTCCAGACGATTGAAAGATAATAGACAGTGAATCTGCAGTCATCCAAAATTAAAAATTAATTTAAACAGATCATTTTGAGTCCCCCTTTGTATCAGTACTTGTTATATTGTAGTTTTGGTCATTTGAAGTAGCTAATCAAGACTTTATTTTTCTCTCTGAATTCTTTCCTGCTCATTTGACACCTACTGTTGTTGATATAAATGATGTTTGAACAATAGTACATGCCTGGTCTGGTTTATGGTTATTTCTATGTCTAAGAATTTACTGTACGATAAGAGCAGAGAGTAGTCCTATAAAATGATAATTAAAAATATGACTGGTTATGAACCGATTATTCATTCTCATTAAGTGAATTTTAACAAGTACCCATGAATTAGTTAATGACTGTGTGAAAGGTTTAGAATTAAGAGGAGCACATTTTAAAGTCCCTATCTGCCCTGGCTGTCGTGGCTCAGGGGATTGAGAGCCAGTCTGCAAATCAAGAGGTTGCTGGTTTGATTCCCAGTCAGGGAACATGTTTGGGTTGTGGGCCTGGTCCTCAGTTGGGGGCATGTGAGAGGCAACCGATCGAGGTATCTCTTGCATGTTTCTCTCCCATTCTCACTCCCTTCCCCTCTCTCTAAAAGTAAATAAATAAAATCTTTATTTTAAAAAAAGGCCCATCTTCCTATTACTAAAGCACCAGTCATTTCTGTTGGGTCTTACTTAGAATAAAATCCCTTGCTTATTAGTCACTTAGAGGGTTCCAAGCTTCCTGAAACACAACACAACTCAGAATGGCATAAACAATAAGGATATTTACTACAGCGATTCAGTAGAGATGTAGGCCCTTTGGAGAGCGGCTTAACTCAACAGCTTAATGATTTTGCCACAGACCCAGCTTTTCTTTCCTGGGGTGATCAACTCATCCTGGTCTTTCCTGGACCATTAGACCAACAGAAATGAGTACTTTTCAATTTACTCCTCATCTGACTTCACCCCAAATATGACTGAATATTTGTGGAGTGACTGTTGAGTGTTGACCTTACATGTGACCTCAGACAATCAATTCTGTCATCTCTTTAAATACAGGAGAGTGATAGAACTTCATGCTAACAGAATTGCTTAGGTCTTTCCCGGTCTTTGCCCAGGACTTTCCTGACTTTAGTGCTTAAAGTTCAAAGACCTGGAAACACCCTTGGTCCCAGACAAGCAGGGATGGTTGGTTACCCTATTGCTACTTCCATCCTCAGAGTGTTAGCTTAGTCCTCAGCCTGTGCTTTTGTTGCTAAAGATGATTACATTACCACTAGTTCTCATTTTAATGCATTCAGAGACAGAAAATGTTTTTGTCTTTTTGTGCCTCTATACAAGAGCCAATAAACTATTCTAGAACCTGTCCAACAGATTTCTCCAGTGTCCTATTGGTCAGAACAGTAGGACATCCTCTTTCTATAACCCATCATTGGCAAAGGAAATGAGACTGATATGACAGGCTTAACCCCATCAAGATTCAGCCCCTGGGGCTGGGCAGTCATCTCCCCTAAGCGCAGTAGTGAGGACAGATAAGAAAGATACAGGGTGCTGATGGATTTGGATGGTGTCTGTGTTGTAGATATAGTTGGATTCTTCTGGGTTTTATTTTATAGCTGATGCTTATCCTCTCTCCCCTGTTGATTCCTTGAGGTGAAGGGATCTCTTCCCAATCTTCATCTGAGGATGTCTGGGGTGGGGAGGAATGAGACCATCCCAGCTGATTCTGAGACTCCTTCTCTCCTCTCTGCATTTTGATCAGAAGCAATAGCAACACAAGCCAGACTTCCATGACTCAGACAAGGGGTGCCCATATTCCTAAAGTTTCCGCCCTCCAGTAAAATCAGCCTCCAGCTTTGCAGACCTGAGATTCTGTATAAATCAAGGCCTGTTTGCTTCCTTACATTGCACCCTTCATATTTTCTTAGTCAGCAACATCATTACCTCTGTCTACATTGAGTAGTTAAAATGTCACCATTTAACATAGTCTCAGAGGTGGAGAAACCAAGTGAAGTGGGTGTGTGTGGAGCAGGGGTCTTCCACATGGTCTGGTGCCTGTTAGTAAGTGACCTTAACATCGGTATTAGAGAGGTATTAATAAAAGGCTCACCACCAATTTATGTATAAAATATCCCTCAATTGGAGGAAATGTTCTGCCTTGTCTTCCAGAGCCAGCAAGACTCATTTAAAATTTATTTTCCATTTTTTCCCAGACTTCAATAGCCAAAATGTTGGATTTAAGCTTCCATGCCCTTGATCTGTAGTGTTGCAAAGACAGACTGAGTAGCATCTCAGTTAAAGGTTAAAAACTTTTATACCAAAGGTGTCAAACATTAAAGTGAGCCATTTTTCTACCTGAACTGGTAGATATTCTTGTGAAACTTAAAAATGAGTGAGGTAACACCTTCAATATTTTCAATGAACTGCAATACAGCGACCCTATTAGTTGTTTTTTTCAGAATGTCTGTGTTGAAGATTTTTACGGGTACTTACTCCCCATTCACAGAGGACCTATATACCACATCTGCCAAATCACATCAATAGCAGTGAATGTCCTTTGCAATTGCAAATATTTGCAAAATATTCTTAAAGTAGGCAGGGACAGAGTTTGCAGACAGTTTAGAATAATTAAAGAAGCTCCATGTGCAAATGTCAAAATAGAAAAATACTTAGCAGAAAATGGGGCAGAGTGACAATACAAGTGGCCAGATCTCCCTATTATCACTTGCTGTACATCTCACAAGACAGCTGACTCCCGCTCTGTATGGGTTCCAGCATCCAGTGATTTATTGGGTAATTCAGCATTTGCCAGTATGTCTTGTGCTAATTAAATGCATCGCACTCTATTCAGAAATGTCACAATTGATTTGTCTTCTGCAAGCACTGACTTTATTTCAATCTTCTGAAAAAGATTTTATGAGCCCCAGATAACTTATCCTGGCACATTCATCTCCCAGGGTAGCGACCGTGTGTGAGGGCAGTAAGAGAGGAAGCCCTCAGTGAACATTCGATATAACTACCTTTACGAACATTTTATTTATCCATCATGTGCCATAGATCTGAGAAATAGCATAGGTGTAACAAAATTACAAACTGCCCCATTAACCTATAAAAGCACTTAAACGTGACAGAAGTTAATGTAAAATGATATCGACAGATCTTATTGGATGATGTTAGGTCAATCAAAAATACATGTAATTTGAGAGTGTTATTTGTTATGAGGCATTTGCTTATTCACAAATTGATTCTGACTGAATTTTAGCTATTAACTAACTTGCATACAAGAAGAAATTGCATAATGTCATTTCAGACACAGAGAAGAAGAGAAAATGCAGCCGAGTGGAGTTTTTAGAAAATGTTAGCACATCTCACACTTGTGTGGGATGACAAAGGTCACAGATGGACTACTAGCCATTATTTAATCCCGGATAAGTGTTCCCACCACATTTCACCCTCTGAACCCAGCTACAGCTTCCATGTTCAATGTCTTCATTAAGGATGAGCCACAAGAAAGTATCTAGCTTAGTCCAGGGAAAATAAAAATTCAGCCCCAAACAGCCACCGCTTATGAATTGGCAATCAGCGCCACAGCAAGAGAAAGCAGACCATGTAAGTCCTATTGAAAAGAACGATCACTGCACCTACGTGACTAGGAAAAGATTGCTTAAATGGGAGACGTTACGCAGCTTCAGCAGGGAAATTTTAGAGGGCATTTTTCTGGAAATTAGTAACTCACTAGCTTGTATTATTTCACTTTTCTCCCTGTTTATGTTAACATTTGTGTTTGGGTACAAAAACACACGACTGAATAGTAATAACCTGCAGAACCCATTTGGTCTTTTGGCGAAGACATACTTTTCTGTTGGAACTAAATGTAAGGCTAATCATAAGGGCAGAGCTCTTTATAAAGTTCAAGTAGGTGTTCTATCGAAATGGCCATTGCCTGTTCGCTTCTATTTATTTCAGGGAAAGTCATGTCTATGTGAGACTAATTAATTTATTCAGAGGTCATTAGAATCAGCCACTTCAGTTTGCTTCTAAAACAGTGCAATCAAATATTTTTTAAAGTCACTCCATAGGATTTGGTCTGTGAATAGCTAAAGTAAATCTGAAAATGACTACTGGAAGTTCTTTCGCACAAAATACACAAAGACTACGTAGGGTAACAATTTACCATCTAATTTCTTATGGCTTTCAACTTGAAGACAGATGATTTTTCTCATGGAATAGAAGAGGAAACTGAGGTGCAGATTCATCAAGCGACCTTACTGACAAGCACACAAGGGGCCGTGCAACGGCACAGCTGAAACTGGGAAACAGACTTCCGTCTCCGAATCCCTTGTCTTCCTGCCAGCGCGCAGTTGGCACTGTGTGGTAGGGCACTAGATAAACGGAATCAAAACATTATCAAGAAAGATGGATTAACCCAGTTTTAAATCACTTGGTTTAATAACGTATCTCTTTTTATTTAATATACTTTTCATATTAGAACAGTCTTAGATTTACAAAATTATTATGAAGATAGTACAAAGAGTTCTCGTATACCTGGCACTCAGGCTTACCTACCTATTATCAACATCTTACATTAGTATGGTACATTTGTCACAATTAGTGAACCGATATTAATACATTATTATTAACTAAAGTCTATACTTTATGCAGATTTTCTCATTTTTTCCCACAATGTCCTTGTTCTGTTCTAGTATCCTATTCAGGACACATTTAGTTGTTAGGCCTACACAGACCCCATTTGGTTGTGACAGCATCTCAGACCTTTCTTGCTTTTGATGACCTTGTAAGTTCTGGTGAGGACTCTTCAGGCATTTTACAGAATTTTCCTCAATTGGGATTTGTGTGATATTTGTTTCATGATTAGACATATTCAAATTAGATAATTTGAGGAGAATTTCTTAAGGATTTTTTAAATAAAAGAATTTATTTAAAAGACATGGATAGATTATTTAAAAGAAAAAGAAAACTGAAAAGAAAATGCAGTACCCTAAGACCACAGGGACAAGAAGGGAGTGGTCATCTGGTTATAGAAGAGAATCCCATGGACAGGTTTGCCTTAATAAGACTTTTAAGAGGAAAGTCTCCAGCTAGAAACAACCTACAGGAAGTGGTGAGGGGAAGGGGAATAAAGACCCAGACTCACCCTCTTCCTTCCCTCCTGTCTTCTGCTTGGGTTCCCCTTTGCTGAATACAGCTGGAAGCCAGAAGGCAAGGATGTTCAGTAACACTGTTTGTACAAGTCAGCCTCTTGGGTACAAAGCAGACTGGATAAGACTGAAGCATAGATGTGGATAGGCAAGTGGAAGGTATATAGCATGACTTCCAACTCTCCCCAGTCCTTCCACTACCCTCCAGTTTTTTATTTGGTAGGTCAACAGTGAGCCAAGAAATTTAAATTTTTAAAAGCTATATAGGTGGTTTTGATGACCAGCAAGTGCTTGGATCACTGCACAAAGCTACCTCTCCACACTGATCATTGACACGTAAAATGTATAATATAGACAAGCAGACACAAATTTCATTAGGTTCCACCCCTAATCATACTTACTTCTTAAAATACTTATTTGTAGGTTCCATTTACCTAAGGATATGAAAAGTCAATTAATATTTAGAATACATGTTTTCTAAGAGTCCAAGGGAGCCAACACACAGGCAAAAGTTGCTTCGGGGACTATTAGAAAATTAAAATATTGCAACTGGGATACTTGGAAAGGTAGAATTAGGCTCCTTGCTCTCTGGGAGTTAAGGAGCTTAGCTCTTTACCCTTGAAACTTCCTGCAGAACAGCCCTAAAGTTCACAAGAAACAGGAGAAACCAGCAATGTCAAGCCATTCAATTGTCCAAGAGATAAGATGATAGAGTCATCAGATAGTCAGTGGAGGGGCATCTTCCCATTAAAGGCAGCGCTGTTGGGTTTAAAGGATTAGTTTTGCTCAGGGTCATCCTTTATCTTTTTTTTTTTTTTTTTTGCTAGGGAATGAGGGAAGATCTAGGAATAACTAGGAGGCATCAACTCACTTCCCAGAGTTGTTCCAAGGCTCCCTTCCTCCCTCGCACTTTCAAGGAATGAGGAAAGCAAAGGAGGAGAGAAGGGCAACTTGCTTTCAAGTGCTAGGCAGAAAAGTTGAAGACATTTCCCTAAGGGCAAGTTACATGACCTGCCTTGGTACTCTCCAGATTAATTTCACTGACAACACACAGTAGTAAAATGAGAAAAATTCAGCAAACCTCACCATCAGCACAGATACAGTCACATTTTCACAGATGTATTTTTTTCTGTAGTACCAAAAGCCCTGTTTTTACTTTTAAAGTACTCAAAAGGAAAAAAAAAAAAATAGAACTGAAATTATAGTATGAATTTTGTAAAGAATGCACTTTGAATGTATTTTTATCTTGAATTCGTGTAGTAACATTATGATGCACATCTCATTCGAGAAGACAGTTACTAACGCACCCGTATCCACAATGATTCCTTTTTTCATTTAAATACCACAGTAGGTAAGTGCATCACATCTTTGTGGAGGAATAGTACATAAATACGTCCATTCCCAAAATGACACAAAATGTAAGCACAGTTTTAGATAAAATGACATGTTTTAAATGTCTCTAACTTTTCCTACAATATGACATCAATTCCACTTTTTCTTTTTTAGAATAGTGGGTATTACTAATTCCACCCTCTGATTCCCTTTTGTTCTCTAGATCAGTATTTGACACAGTCTGCTAGCAAAGGTTCTGTTTCTATAGACAAGTGTTTCCAGATAAAGGGGCAGCTACAGAAATTTCTAAGATCAAGGAATCTGAAAGTGAAACCACAATTAACTGACAGAGGTGCATGAGTCAACTTCTATGAGGTCAGTATAGAGAAAGCAATGTCTGTTGTGTGGCCATTAAGGACTTTTCTAGAGTCATCTCTCTAACTCAGGAGGGAAATGAAAGTAATTGTTTTCCTGTGGATGTTTTCCACTCTGCCCTTAACCTTTGAGGTGTAAGGGGTTAAGATGACAAATGAGACATGGAGTGTTATATTTGTCTAATTATTTACACATTAACAATCAGGCCAAAACTCTGAAATAGGTTCTTCCACCTTAACAAATATACCTTCACAATAACAAAATGGAAAAAATATATGTAAAGCTATGGCTTCTGTAACACTGAAAATCAGTAAAACAGCAAATGACTAAATTTAATTATTTTTGTGTATGTCAAGATATTTTGATGATAAGACACATAACTCAAAATAGAAGTAATTCCAAAAAGTTAGTTTCCTTATTTTTCTTTCAAAAATCTCCCAACACCATTTGTTGAAGAAGCTATCTTTACTCCATTTTATGCTTCTTCCCCCTTTGTCGGATGTTACTTGACCATAGAGACTTGGGTTTATTTCTGGACTCTCTATTCAGTTCCATTGATCTATGTGTCTGTCCTTATGCCTGTACCAGGCTGTTTTGATTACAGTGGCCTAGTGATACAATTTGATATCAGGTATTGTGATCCCTCCTGCTTTATTCTTCTTTCTCAAAATTGCTGCAGCTATTTGGGGTCATTTGTGGTTCCATATAAATTTCTGAAATATTTGTTCTATTATCTGTGAAATATGTCATTGGTACTTTAATAGGGATTGCATTGAATCTATAAATTGCTTTGGGTAGAATGGCCATTTTGATGATGTTAATTCTTCCTATCCATGAGCATGGTACATGCTTCCATTTGTTTGTGTCTTCCTTAATTTCTCTCTTCAGTGTGGTATATTTTTCTGAGTACAGGTCTTTTACCTTCTTGGTTAGGTTTATTCCTAGGTACTTTATTTTTCTTGTTGCTATGTCAAATGGGATTTTTTCCTGATTTCTGTTTCTGATGTTTCATTGTTGGAGCACAAAAATGCCTTTGATTTCTGAATATTGACTTTCTATCCCACTGTTTTGCCAAATTCATTTGTTAGGTGGAGTAGTGTTTTGGTGGAGTCTATAGAATTTTCTATGTACACTATCATGTCATCTGCAAACAATGACAGTTTTGCTTCCTCCTTTCCAATTTGGATGCCTATTATTTCTTTTTCTTGTCTGATTGCTGTGGCTAGGAGTTCCAATACTATGTTGAATAGGAGTGGTGAAAGCAGGCATCCTTGTCTTGTTCCTGATCTTAGTGGGATAATTGACAACATTTAAATATATTGTCATCCAAATTATAAATTAATATAAATGTAAATAATTTAAAACCATTTACATAGGCTTTTTAAAAAGAGTTTCTTTTATAGTATTAACTAAAATAAAGAGAAAATACTAATTACATTTAATGTATAGCAAAATTTTTAATTTGATCAATTTAACTAAAGTTTTTAAGCAAAATTATTTAAACATTTTTTGATAACTCAATTAAATCTCATTAAATATATTTAAAAATAAAACTCTTCTTAATCCAGGGTTCAATGATCATTTAATTGCCATTGTAAGAAATTGATATTGTGTTTCACATACCTAGACCTGCATATATGCAAATTTAAGGGTGAGAGGAAATAATGTTGTTCCCCTGCCAACACGTGTAACTATTGTGAATATTATAAAACTTTGTGAGTAGCTCCAAAAGCATGGATTGCAAAAGGACAGAGAGTTGAAAACTGGACTGTAGGTACTACTGGAAATTACACTTGTTATTCAAGCATTTATTCTATTCATGGCATCCTAGAGGAGAGATTTGGTAACTTAACTAGCCTTCCCCTCAATTAAGAGCTTCCACTATTAAAAGTTCACCTCATGCCCCAACTTGTTTTCCAACCCAGCACTCCAAAGCCCAATTCAAGGTCAAAAACCCACAAACCTCTAAGGCATGCAATGCAATGGCTTCTGTTTCAAGGTGAGAAATCAGGAAATGTAGATAAATTTTCCCTGGGTTGTTAGCCACCATTGCAGGTGTTTAGGATTTTATAGATTTAGCCTTGTAGAGATTGAGTACTAGCATTTATCTATGGTGGGTATCTGCAATTGTATGGGGTACCCTAAAGTGCAAGGATACCATTTAGACTAAATGACCCCACCCCTCTACCTACCCCCACCACCACCACCAAAGTTGAAACTGATGTGTTTCACTAAATTCACAACTTCTTTTTGTATGAGTAGATCAGAAACTGGAGAAACATGGAAACTGGCTGAAGTATAACACAGTAGGAATGGTGGGGCCTGTGACAAACTAGAAAGGTCATGCCTTCTCAAAGGTTTTAAAATGGAAAAGTGATTTGTCAACACTTTAGAATCAATCTTGAGTGTTCTTACCACACATACACAAATGGTAACTATGTGTAGTGACGGATGTGTAATGAACTTGATTGTGGTGTACATTTATTAAATCAACACATTGTACACCTTGTTAAAAAATCACATTGCACGACCTAAGTACACATAATTTTATTTGTTAATCATATCTTAGTATGGCCAGAAAAATAAATGTCTTGGACAAATTGTACTGTTGGCAGCAGGTTTGAGACCACTGCAAGACCCATCCAATGAGACTATTACAAAATTATACAAAGTAATTTGTTCTATAATAACAAATATAAATGCTATGGATGTAATGCTTACAGGTGCTACTCAGCTCCCAGTCTCAACTGAAAAACACATTTCAATGAAATTCCAAAGCTTGCATTATAAATGCAGTGTTTCCTTGTCAAATTCAACAGGTGTCTTGTAAAAAAGAAGAAAAACACTGAAAAATACACATGTACACTTCGATATCATTTTCTGCTTGTTTTGAACTGCTTATATTTTCAGATATGGGGGTGTGGGCAATGCCTACCCTGACTTACTCTACAATTTCTTCATTAGAGGCTAATCCAGGTTGAGCTTAGGTTAAGTTTCACATAAAGTCAATGAAAATGGTTCTTCCTGTATAACTCAGGACTGAGTTGTATCTCTGACTCTTTCTTAAGTTGTATCCTTGACTCCTAATGAGCATTCTAAACAAATTAGACGGCTTTTATCTAAACACAAAGCATAGAGTGAATAATACCCCCCAAAATGAAATATTAGCAATGTTATATTCCAAGCATACTGCTAAACACTCTGCTCATTTATTTCTCAGAAGCACCCTATAAAACAAGGAAGTATTACCATCACCTTCACTGTACAAGTGACAAGGCCGGGACAGAGTGTTAACTTACCTGCCCAAGGTCACACAGCTAATGCAGTTTAACCAAGACTCAAAGATATGTCTGCTAGATTTCAGAGCTCATTCTCATCTTTTTCTTTTTGCCTGGTGGTCTTCCTGGTGCTTCCAATTTTCTACTAAAGTAGCTCCCCTCCCTTCATCTCTGTTTCAACTCTGACCATTCAAGTTATTCTTTTTGTGAATTTTAATTCAAGTATAAATATTTAAGCCTATATATTAAAACTGATACGGCCTCATCTCTGATAGATTGTTTAAAAAGAAGGATGATAAACTCTTTTCCACATTCTAACATTTTAAGGATATTTCAATAGAAATTACCAAGGAATTTAAACAGAGATATAAACATATTTCTCTACAGAGAAGAGCTCATAATAATAGTTTATATCTCCTAAGAAGATCAAGGAATGATTTGGAAGATTAATGGAATTAACTTTAAAAAGTGATGAAATTTTCATGAAGTAGAGATTCTCATAAGGTATAAAACAAACTTAAATGTGATTTAATGAATTTTTAGAAGTGAAACTGAGGGCTATCTGGAACTACCCTTAGTCCAAAGAACCTTTTGACAGAGAAAAATAAAGGTACATTTAAAGAAAACTTACTGAGGAACACAAAGGTCCAGGACTACAAAAACTATTTTTTACTACATTGCTGACCCATTTTTGTCCTGCCCACGATATTCTGCAGCTTGACTCAACCAAAGTTTTAACCCAGACCAAATGGTTGACCTTTACTTGAAAAGTAAATAATCATCTACAGAAGTTTGTGATTCAGAAATGACTCATTGGTGACCATAGTCCATGAGCACTGTCCCATATGGATGGACACCTGCTTCATGATTAACCTCCGCTATGGGCTTGGTTGACTTGGAAACTGAGCAATTGATTAATGAGTGCAGAATGTTTTTTTTCTTCCTCTGCTACTTATAGTGTCTGCACAAAGAGAGAATGCTATGGCAACCAGAACATAAAGAAGTGATGGAAGGATGGTGCAGGGTGATGACAAAAGCATTTTTCAGGAAGTACTGAAGCTATAAAAAATAAATATGAAACATAAGTTAAGTCTTAGGAAAAAAAAGAGAGAAAATAAAAGAAGAGGAAAAATTCGAGAAAGCTGAACCTTTAGGAGAAAGAATAAAACTTTACAGACATTAGCCCTGGCTGGTGTGGCTCAATGAATTGAGCACCAACTGCAAACAGAAGGGCTGCCACGTGGATTCCCAGTCAGGGCACATGCCTGGGTTGTCAGCCTGGTCCTAGGTTGGAGGCATGAGATAGGCAACCAATCAATGTTTCTCTTGCCCATTGATACGTCTCTCCCTTTCTCCCTCCCTTCCCACTCTCTGAAAGTAAATAAATACAATCTTCTTAAACAACTTTACAGACGTTAAATAAAATGACAGAAATTTGTAGATAACACAGAAGCAGTCATAGCAGCAGTGTCCACTATTTAAGGCTATCAAATAAAAATAGATAATTTTTCTATTACATTTGAGAAGATGTAATTTGCTTACCAAATGTCATAAACCATCACCATCATCTTCCAGAAGCATCTAGTAAATGTCAGTTGTGCATGACTGGGGACCTCCTGTTTGCTTTGTTTCCTTTTATTCTTTTGTAAGAAAATTGTATATTCTTAGTTTTTACCAAGCACATCACTTTGGCACACATAAGTGCACAATAGTTTGCTAGCTGTTTTGTTAGGTTGACAAATGCTGTCATGTACAGGAATACAGTAGAAGGAAAAATGATCAGACATGGTCCAGAATATGTCACTGAGTGGCTATTCAAATGAATGCATCATGGAAAGTAGCCCCTGAGTTCCACATGCTCGCTTGAAAGGAGACGGTGAGTTCTATTTTCATCTCTGGGGTGAGGGGAAGAGGAAATTGAAGAGCATTTCTAGTGACGGGTGAGAGAGAAACAGCTCAGTGTCCTGGGGGAGAAGAGGACTCTATGCAGGGCCTCCCCTGCCTGCTTAAGTAACTGTGGATGGCTGACACTCTTATATGTGTCAGGGGCAAGTGGAAGCTGTGGCAGAAGTACAGGAAGATATCAGGGAAGATGGAGGGAAGATGACAACAAAAGTCCACATTGGAGGTGGGGCTTTGGCTCTATGAGTTAGAATACTCCAGAATGTGGTACTCTTCTTTCCTGACAATCTTATTGTTGAGGGGGCATGGGAAGCCAAGTGGGAGAAAAGAGCATTTAAACACAGGAGTCAGCAGAGTTGGAATTGTGTATTACTAGCCCAATCCACACTGAAACTGGAAGTCTCAACAGAAAAAAAAATAGCAACCAGGGCAAGGGCAATCCTGTGGCCATCATGTGCACCTGATTTAAAGCCAAAAACTTTAGTATCAGTCTTACTCCCTCCTCTAACTGGAGTCCTGCTCTGGAACAGTCTGGGAGGACCAGATTCTTGACTCGTGCAGGAAAGAATTCAAGGATGAGTCCAGGTGAAAAGTAAAGTAAGTATTGAAGCTGAGCATAGTGAGGGAAAGGAAGTACCCTTGGAGCCAGGACTGGAGGTAAGCCTGAAACAAGCCACCACTGTCAACTGCTCCCATGGTGGCAAGTCTTGTTGGAACCCCTACAGCTTAGGAGAGAGGAAGCAAAGGTATGTGTCCAAGAAAGTGGCACTGGTGTGCTCAAAGAAAAGCACACACTGATGTTCTTTGTCCTGACAGTTTTTATCTATTTTCTATAGGCGGAGTTTTTAGGGGATGTCTCAGGGGAGGATCTTAAAGGAATATTCATTAGATTTCCAAGAAAGGAGTGGAGGCTTCTCAGAAGATCTCTGTCAGGGATCTTGTGACTTTTCATGGATCTCCCATTCCAATCATGGTACACGGGTGTGTTGTTTAGTATGCATTAACATGAATGTATAACCGAGCTTGGGGTCATTCTCTGGTCAGTTTCCCCTCCATCTTGGATTTGTCTCATTCTAATTTGTTTTTGTTGTCTACCTCCCTGACTACGGTGATTTAAGTCATCTGCTCTTAGGCAACTTTGGTTAGCGAGGGTAGGACCTTGTGAGTTATTAGCTAGCTGTTGGTTGCTCAGCCATTCTGGCCATTTGTGCACTCATCTGTTTCAGTGTCCTCATTCCACTTGCCAGGGAGCTTTTCCCAGTTCCTTATTAACCTGCCTCAGTATGACCACTCAAGGCAAGTCACTGAGAACTTTTCCTTCAGAGCCTACAGATAGAACAGAGAACAGCATGCACCAGTGGTTGAGAAAGTAATCAGTTCATCAAGCCTATGAACCCATCTAACTCTCATTAACAGCTTAAGTATTCATCCTGAAATCAGTGTTTGAAGACAGCGGTAGGAGCTCACACAGGGCTTGGACCTCAAACCCACAGTGGGCTTTCTGGTGTCAGAACAGGGTTGATTTGGTAATGTCTGCAAGACAGGGTGAGGTTCCTAAGGTTCACAATGGTGTTCATGGACAGTGAGCTCTCTATGGCAGGGGCTCAGCCAGAACTGAGCAGGAAGGCAATGTGATCTCCAGCCAGGCTGATGTCTAGTAATTGGTCTCAAAGAAGCAACAATTACTTTTCAGGTGTCCTGTCAATGAAGACCTAAATACACACTGTACTCGAAAAATGCCCCAACTATTTGTTATCTGCAAATCCATTACTTGCAAGTAGCCTATAGCCTTTGGCCCTAAAACACTGAGATTTACCTCCTTCTTGTTAAATATCTTAAAAGAGAGGAAAAGGACAATGGAGCGGAATATGACTAATCCATCAGTCAGGTCGCTTCTGTGACTATTTCTGAAGACCCTTTGTCCCCTCTCAGTCAGCATTAACTATACAGTCCAATTAAACCTAGCCCTAGTCATCCACAGGGATTCCTTTCATACAAAAATGCAATTCTCTCTAAGATTCTTGGCATTATCTAATGGCCTGCATAGAATCAGTTTGATGGTCTCTGGCTGGTTCCTGGGGGACAAATTGATCACCATGGCAATAATCAGAGCCTCTCACCCTATAGAGGGGCAAGGCAAAATTCACAGCACCTGGAGGAAGCTTATTTGATTATCTCCAAAGGGCTGCCTCCTTGGAGCAGGCTGCTGTTGCCATTAGGCTGTACACACACACACACACACACACTCACACAGCCCCTGTGCCAGAACATGGAAGGAGGCATATGGTTGGATACTTTGAGGGGAACACATGCCAACTTCTGACTTGGGCCAGCTGCCTCTGCTCAGGAGGTCTGGGTCAGTGCTCCACAAACAAGACCTGCTCAGCCCCAGGAAATGGTGCTGATGATGATCCTTGCAGAAATACAACTGGCCTGAAATCAGTAAACCACTTTGTTAGCAATACAGTAGGATGAAAATCCAAGAAATGTGATCCTCTGAAATTGTTAGAAAGTGATGTGAGTCTAACTAGAAATGCTACTGTAATTATACATTGTTATATTTTGTTAGATTTTATAATACTTGACACAGACTATAAGTACTAAAGGATGAACTATATCCATGTAAATATTTCTCTGCTATATTTCCCCAAAATAGATTTGTAACTTCTGTTTGAGACTTCCTAAAAGAGTATCACTAAAATGTGGATGAGGGAGAAATACAGAAAAAAATATACACCTGTATTGCATATCCTCTATATTGTAACCTCAATGCCCAGTGGGCCAAACAGGACTAAAAACCTACTTTCCTACTCTTGTGTGAAGTTGGCCTGTTTATACCACACAAAGTTGGGATCCAGTTTTTCCAGGAGGAAGTTAATGTTTCCATTCTCACATTACCTATTGTTTTTCTTTATTACTCTGTGCCTTCAAAGGCCTTCAAACTGTGCATTCACAGCCATTTCTTCCCTTTAGTGTTGAGAATGATGTAGGGAGAGTTCTTTACAGAATCCAGGGAGAGAAGTATTTCCTGAGGCCTCGTGGGAAATTCCCACCGTTGTGAGGTCGGAGGCTGACATGCAGTCCCATGTGACAGCAGCTTGACTGCTTCTCGGGGGGCTGCGCGCAGTGAGTTCTGGGTAGAGAGATGATGCCTCACGGGGCTTTAATGAGCTTGCTGAAAATCGCGCTGACCCCAAGCACAGAATGATTTCACAATTAGAAGCTGGATTGTCTGTTCTCTTACTATTCTGTCACTTTTTTTTTTTGCGCTGGGTGTTAATAGGTCCTTCCAACTCTTTTAAGCTAACCCCTTAAATAGACTGCAATTAAAGAATTTCAACGGTGCTATACCATACAGGATAAGTCATAGCTCATATCTGTGAAAATAAAACTCTAGTTTTTTTTCTTTTTCAGAAAGCCACTATTTTGTGTGAATTTGTGTCCAAATAAATGTGGATTTGGTATTTTGCAGAAATTCTCTTTATTTTAAACTTCTGCCACTTAAAATAAATAGCAGCCTCTTGTTTGATGTGACACTAATATAGATTTGTCCTATTTACTTAATCTCTGAGTCTCGGTTTCCTCAATCATTGAAGAAACTGAGATTTGTGCCTCTATCCGGTGGCTTGCTGTGAGGACTATGTGCTGGGCATTGTCAGAGTTTCTCCAAAAATGTGAGTCACCTATCTCTTCTGCTCACTAGTAATCTTTCTGTCAAGACTTTCTGTTAAATATTCTTAAATAATGTGATTCTATTTTAGTTCTATTTGCTATTTCATAAAAATAAAATACAAAACCACCGTAGTTTTTAAATCCTTGGACCCATAATTCAGTGAATCTTTGGGAAACTGGTTAGAGGGACAGAGGCAGAAAACAAACTTCTATGAACCTCATCAGCAATATCTCTCTTCCAAGTCAACTAAATGTCCTTTCTCACTTCAAATTTTTTCATTCCTCTTTGTCCTCAATCCAAGGCACACAGGGACACCCTACACCAAGGGGCCACCAAAAGTAAGCGCAGCCGGGAGCGACAGGCACATTTTATTTGAAGAGGCCCGCTGTGACGTGGGGAAGTATGACCACCGGAGTGGAGCAGATCTAGGTTCAAATCCCCCTTCTACCATACTTGGCAGTGTGATGCCCAGCAAGGTATCCAAGCTGGCTAAGTGTCAGGTTTTTCAACTGTGCCATGGGTCACATGCATCATTTCTTAGCATTACCGAAGACCTGAGTGCATTCTCAGTGGAGCTAAGGAAGCTTAATTAACTATAGCACTGCTCACTTGCCTGGGTCTCTTCAAAGCCCTGTATTTGTACTGCGTATTCCTTTTCTGAAACAGAGCTTCCCAACTTGAATAAAATCCAGGCCCCACAAACCGTGGATCTACTATTATATAACAGTTAAACAAGTTAATACATATAAGATAGCTGGCCCAGAGCAATTGTCAAATAAATGGCATTATTGTCACCAGACTCACAGGCTTTATCTTGGCCCTGGCATTAAGTAAATGCAGAGAAGTCCACCATTTAATGGTATTACTTATAGATTACACAGATTTTATACGATCCTAAAATATGCCACACCAAAGCCTGCTGAGATGCCTGACCCAACCTCTGGCAGCCCATCTGGTTTCAACGTTGATATCCAATGTGTAACTATATTTGTGTATATCGGGAAGTTAGGCTGCAAGTGAATTGCAAGAAGGGTCAACATGAATGTTGAGGAAGAAAGGTAGAAGTTAAGAGCAAGGATGCCATTTGCAAGGGCCCCAGGAGGAGCTCTCATCATGGAGGGGGTGGGGAGCTAATGAACAAGAGCCGTGACGGATGCTCTCTACGGACTTCGTGTGACACAATTTGTCCACGTGTGTTCTGTCATCCATCCACATCAAACCACCTAAAGCACTGCGAGGAAAACACAAACCCCTTGCACACCCTAGCCTACCATATCAGGACCTCTGAGGTGGGGTCCAGGACTCCCGACAAGCTGCCCACCCAGGTGATTCTGAACTCCAGTTAGTTAAGAACCCCTGCTTACAGACTGAACCTGAACTAAGCAACTGATTCCATACTGGGTGGGGCAAAAGTAGGTCTAGGGTTGTTAGCATGGAAAAGAATGTAATAATTAATAAGTAATAATACAAGAATAAACTCTGTGTTTCATGTATTCAAAACTGTAAACCCACTTTTGCTTCACCCTGTGTATGTCCCTGCCTGGCTCAGACGATGACCAGTTTTCTCCTGACACTATAACCCTTCTCTCCCACAGTAAGAGGCGAGTGTCTGCTTTGTACATTTTCTGTCTTAACAGGTCTACTACAATTGCAGGTAAAGAGCATGCCATTCAGACATGTATCACAATTTCAACAAGACCAGACACTTCTTTACATACTGTGGGTAAATTGGTTTCATGTTAGCTGAAATGTGGAGCTCCTGAACAGAAGGATACAATTCTTCTGAAGAAAGTGGATCGCCAGCCATGAAAACCTGAAACAAGGATTCCAGGACAAAGTCAAAATGTTTGCCCTCTGGCTCTCACACATTCAATCTTATTGTCAATAACTTAGACAAAGACCTAGGAGGCACGCTTACAAGTGTGCAGATGATGCAAACTACGGGAGGAATGAATGTCCAGAAAAGAGTAAAGATCAAGTTACAAAGGAATTTCAACAGGCTGGGATGAGAACCAAAACCAAGTAAGTTCTTGGCAGTGATGGAAACCAGGGCTGTTTCGGGCGGGTATCCTGGTACAAGTTGTGTTTGAAGCAATGGTAGAACACTGTTAATGCTGTTACTGCTGCTCTTACACTGGTTTTTTTTCAGTTCTTGGAAGAGAATAGTACTACTCTATTCTGTCATGGTCAAACTATATGTTTTTGGAACGTATTTATTTCTGAGCTTGACATTTTAAGAGGAGACTCCTCAAATTACCATGCAGCCAAAAGAGGATTGCTAATGTGGTGAGGGGGCCAGAGAGAAATGTCTGCTCCCTACAACTCCCTAGGACTTGTCTTTCTCCAAAGAATGAATTGTCCGTGGATGTACTGGTGCTAGAAAACACCATGAGTATGTAACAGTTGTAACAAGGCATAACAAATTAACTGTAAAAAAACAATAAAACAACAAAGCAATAAAACAGCTAAATCTCCAAAAATGCAATGGAAAAATCCACAATGTAAGTGAGCTCACCGTTGTGAAGGTAATCAAGCACATCCTAAATGATGGCCCAGCCAGAACTGTTACAAAATGAATTCTCTCTGTTAATGTTATTTGGAAAGGGGAGTGGATAAATCTGTGGTGCTTTGAACTCCATAGAAAGGTTTCTATGATTTATTTTACCTAGCTCTGGGTTTTGGCAGCAAATTGAAGAGGGACCATGAGCAGAAAGCAACTAGGAGGGGAAAGAAAAAATTAAAAGGGGAATACAGACATGCAGTAAGTGTGTATAGAGCACTTAGTTAGTACCAGATCCTGTTCTAGGCCCTGGGGACACAGCAAGAAAACAAATCCAATTCCTCCCCCCATAGAGATTCTATTCGAGTAAGAGACAATGGTGCCAGGTGGTTTGTCAATTTCCTCCTGCTGTGAGAATGCAGAATAAAGCAAAGAAAATATGGGAAGTAAAAGGGAAGCATAATTGTGTCAAGGAGGACTTCTTTGAATGAAGATTTTTCCATCTAAATAAATCTCTAATTGCATATTATCGAAATCTATCCCATATTAAGATTTCACTGGCTTCCCCAAAGCACTGCAGTCTATTCCTTTCAAGAGGGCACATTTTCTGACCACATCCCCTTTTTGAACATTCCCAAATGACTATCTGACTCTATCAATATTGACTTCCTTACAGGAGGTCACCACCCACTAGATGTTACATCCATCACCACAAACAAGTTCCCTTTGACATATTGATTATTTCATTTTCCTTGTCTTTTGGCCTGAACCTCCTTTCTAATTAATGTATTCTTGGTTCTGTGAGTGTGTACATCTCTGGTGTTCCCAAGACCATACTGTCCACCTGAATCACATATTCAGCTGCCCATCTCTTGTAGCTGCTGTTTCCTATCTCTAACTAAATGATTTTCTTGAACCCTGGCTCTGTTTACCTTGCCTTAAGAGAACTTCAAACATCTGTCCGATCCCAATTTTAGTATTGTTTCAATTTCCTTTTGTATATTTTAAGGTGGGCTGTTCATTGTCCACACGCACCTCTGGCAGTGAACGGCTCTAGCTCTGAGTCTGACACAGTCAGATAAGCTGCCTACTTTCTCTCTGCGTTTTCTTTTTGGTTTCTGTGCAGTTCTGTTCACCTCCAGAAATCAAGTCGCTGGGCTCTGAAGGTCAACTGTGAGGGTGTTTGAGTTAATAACCCCAGCAAGCGAGCCACTGTACATTGATCTCTAGTCTCCTAGTACACTCATATTTCTCCCCTTGGAATTAGATGCTCAGCTATCTGCCAAGGGACCTCTTCCCAGACAGGCCCTGATTTGAGCTCTCTAACGGCTCCTCACCAAGCTGTTATAGAAGACTAACAACCCACATAGCTCATGCTATGTACGCCACCCTTGGTGAAGGGTGCTGCATTCTTGTCGACCAATCAAACCAATATCTCAATCATAGAAGATTGATGTCCCTTTGCTTCTATCCTTGAGAGGGAAAAATAGCTAATCTGATTCTCTCTTTCATAAAGGCTTCTATGCAATAAGTGGCTGGGATTAAATTATACAATCACGTCATCTATCTGTTTGAAAGCCTGTCACTCTTCTGCTGCATTTGCCAACTTGTCCCTTTAGCAGAGGGGCTCAATACTGTGGGAAGTGGAAAGGGAGCATCATGGCACAGGGTAATATAATTCTAAATACCATCAAGGCCATAAAATGGGACGTAAGTGATAAATAATTTATATTTATCAGAATGACTGACTCTTATTGCACGTTCAGCAATATGATACCCTCCCTTGCAGCACCGACATGGATTGGGAAAGAGGTCTGAATTCCAATAGTTTGCTAGGGTTGGACTGAATTCTTGTTTGAAGCTTTGTGAACCTGGTGTGAGCCTCGTGGCCTTCTTTTCACTGGTCCCTAGAAAAGAGAGTGCTAGGATTCTAACAAGGGAGTGAGCAAGCGGAAAAAGGAATCCAATTCAACACGCTAATCTGAAAAAGATAAAATAATGGCAACCAGCAACAGGGTAAAATGCTATTTGTGCCTTCCATTCTTTTCGCCATCCCAACTCCACCAGCACAAAGCAGAGAAACCCCTTCATCCCTTTATTAATCTATTTCTTCATTCATCCATTTACTGTTTTAAATGCCAACAGTGTGTAAGATACTGCCTTAGGAATTGAGGAAGATGCCACAATGAAGGACAGATAGGATTCTCACCCTCAAGGAGTTTATCCTCAAATACAGCACCCTGGACTAAACTCGGGGAAGCATAACTCCAGCTTCATAGAGGAAAAGTAAGCATATGTCCGAGCTTAACACAAGTAAATTATCTTTTTATTTTTAACCCTTCCATTTTGATGGTGTCTGCCTAAATCAGAGTTGGTCCCACTGGAATATGTTCTCCTAGAGCCCGGTTCATGATTTGAAATGCAAAAATTAAAGTCTGTTTTCATTGAAGTAGTATAATCAGAACAAAGTCATTTCTCAGGTGATCAATTAAACTTGAACACATCACTTACCACAGACGCAGAAATAACCTAAGGTCAGAGAGGCATATCTCTCTGAAAACAAACTTATTTCTACATACATGACCAAAACTCCAGATTGCCTTCTTTTTCTTTTTTACCTGTTACACCTCATGTATGAGCACAGTGTAAGGAACAGTTATTTTACTACAGGCATACCTCAAAGATATTGCTGGTTTGGTTCCAGACCGCCACAATAAAGAAAGTCTTGCAATAAAGCAAGTTATAATTGTTTTGCTGGTGGAGGGTCAAGCCTTCAATTTGTAAAACATGCAACATCTGTGAAGTGCAATAAAGCAAAGCTAAGGAGGCATGCCTGTAAATATCTGCTAATATACTTTCTTGAAAACAGCAGCATCTTTTTGCTTTTTCTGCCTAAGGGGTGGTGATCTGCTTCGAGCTGTGTACGCATTTTCCTGCCACCTGACGATATTTTTTTTTCTGGTAGGCTCCCAGAGTTTCTGGTCCAAAAGAGTTGATTCAATAAACTAACACTAACATCAGAATACATTTTTTGCAACATTTCTCCCCATCCCTGCTGCTGCAAGGTGCACTTGACAGACAACCAAGATGGGAAGGCACAGCAACAGCCTCTGGCAACCAAATTTCAGTGACAGTGAGCAGATGTGCTGGGTTGCTCCCCTTCGCTAGGCAGGACACTGAGGACTTTGGGCACATGAGGGAAGAAAGTAGCATTTTACCACCACAGTGACTTACAAATGTATCCCTTTCTCCTTCATATTCATCCTACCTCCTTCTCTCTCTGTAGCCCAGCTGGAACAGAGTCCCGATGTTGAATTAACAAGCACATTAGCAAATTTCTCAAAACTGCCCAAACACACCAACCTCCTTTGCATCTCCGAGTCTGTTCTTGCACTGCCTGGAATGGCGCCTCCTTCCCCAGCCTTCCCCTGACTCCAGATACTACCTTATCTTTCAACAAGCAGTTCAGGAACCACTCCCATGGTCCCTTCCATACCCCGCTTCACCGCAGAGGAATGAACTTACAGTTCTGGAGGTGGAAGTCCTAAGGTCCTGCTGGCAAGACTGCGTTCCTTCTGCAGGTGGTAGAGGAGAATCCGATTCCTTCTCTCTCCTTTTCCATCTCCTAGGGGCTGGGACATTTCCTAGTGCAGGACCTCTCTCTCCAAGCACTCTCATTTATGCGCCCCTCACATCTCCCTGCCCAGCACCAAATCACCAAATCTCCTGCCTTCCTCTTCCCCTTGTTAGGACTTTGATTATATTGGGCCCACCTGGGTGATCCACGCTACTCTCCCCATCTCAAAATCCCTTCAGTTAATCCCGTCTCCAAAGTCCCTTTCGCCTGTAAAGTAACAAACAACTCACAGGATCTGAGGATGAGGATGTGCACCTCTCATCAGGCCACTGTCCTTCTACCACACCTCATTTTGAAGCCACACTCTCCCATTTTACATGTCCCTGTTAGCTGCAGGACACTGGGATACGTTTTGTTTATAACAGGCTGTTTTCTCCCAGAAGGAGCTACCTTGGTCTTTACATTTTTTTTACAGTGCCTGGAGTTTTGCTTCTTACTTTGCGGTTGTTCAATAAATCTAACTAAATGTGGAAAACAAAGTCAGAAAAAGAACAGTAGGGACTACTTAACAGTAACGCTATTATCTGACTATAAAATAGAATAAATAGATTTTGCATCTACATGTACATCAAAACAAAAAGTTGGAAAACTGCAGTCAAATTCAGCATATTGGCATGATATTTCATAGTTAATTATAGAACAGGAAAACCTGGCCAAGATCAAGGCACATCACAGCCTGTGGCCAACCGTTTTTTTAATCTTTTATTGTTTTTTAAATCCTCACCTGAGGATAGATTTACTGATTTTAGAGAGAGAGGAAGGGAGAGAGAGAGAGAGAGAGAGAACATTGATGTGAGAGGGAAACACCGATTGGTCAGCTGGCCCTGATCAAACCCGCAACCTTTTGGTGTACGGGGACAACGCTCCAACCGATTGAGCCACCCAGTCAGGGCATGGCCACTGTTTTTGTAAATAAAACTTCATTGAAACAATTTTGTCCATTTGTTTACTTTTTTGGACGCTTTTGTGTATCAGTAGCAAAGTTGAGTTCTTGCAACAGAGACAGTAGGTCCTGCAAGCGTAAAATACTTACTATTTGGCTCTTTACACAAAACATTTAGCTAACTCCTAGTCTAGCAAAGAAAAAAGATTACACGAGAATTTTGTTCCAGGCAGGTGGGATTAAATAATTCTGAAAGCTGAATTCTCATATCCAACCATCATGGCAGTTGAATGCCTACCTATGTAACTGGGCTCCCTCTGACCTATTACATTAGTAGGATGATATTCTAAACCAGCCAGGAAATGATAAAGCTTGTCAGTTGATTTCTTTTGAATATATTAATGAGAGCTGAGAGAAGCTGGAGCTGTACCCGATCTCTAAAGAAGATCGAAGGTCAAATTCCTTAGCTCTTCCCTTACGAATGTGGACTGAAGCACCACGTGGGCGCTCAGGAGCGGTGCCCTCAGAGGAGCATCGCAGCACTCAGGGAACATCACTTCTACCTCCCTCTGAACGCGTTCTCAGTGCTGGGGAGAACTCACTCGACTCTCTCTGGTAGAAATTAACCTATTTGTAAGAGGAAATAAAATGAGGATAAGAACTAAAGTCAGGAAATCAAGAAAAGGGGTTTCCTAAAACATGAGCTTTAAACAAAGATGGCTTTGTAGTTTATTTTCTAAAACCATCATTGTTGGTGTTTGCATGAAGGTAGAGTTTTCGGAGTATTTGGTTGGAGAGAAAATATTCATTGGTCAAACCATTTTTGCTATATCACTTTAAAAATACACACCTTTAATTTTTTTTTTAATGTAAGATTTAATTTCAGAAACCACATATAAAACTTAACATTTAACCTAGTTCCTAATTCTCAGGAATTAAAATTAAGAGCCTTGGGCTAGAATTTCAGATCTGTCACACGTGTGAACTGCAAGCCCCATGAATTTCTGTGGCCCCAGTTTCCCCATGTGTGACACTGTAACAGCACCTTACTTGCCTAATTCATAGCCCTGCCATCACGACAAAATGCGGTCATATTTGTGGATTGGTGCAAACACTATACAAGTAAAAGATGCTATTGTTGGATTGTTACCTTAACATCTACACCAATTGTCCATGGCATTAAACATGTTATGGTCATAAACATCTATAATAAGGCTCCACAGTTGACAATGAAATTCTCCTTGTGAATTTCATAGTTTAGATTTTATTTTGATGTAATAAACAGGCACAATTAACTTTTGCTGCAAGCACTATTTGTGGGAATGTCTTAACACGTTAAGCACAGCCATCTTTCTCAGCAATACACAAGGATTACCAAACCGAGAAGTGCTATCTTTAAAAATGGGATGATTTCATTCGGAGATTTGAGTTTGTCTTTATTGCTGAGATTAACAAAATGTTGCTGTTCAAAATGAAACTGTTTTCTCTTTAGCACTTCACATTTTTTCTTGGTTAAAGAAACAGCAGTAACATGATTAGATATCAGTAATTAAATATCTTTGTAGGACAGTGTCTTAATAGCTTATATTTAGAACACAGCCCTTCCAAAAACATTCAATTACATAGATGCAGCTTTAATATTTAACAGCTTGTTTCTTAACTACCAGCCTTCTGGTGAGCTGATGTTGACTATGTATAAAGGGAAGCAAGCAGCTTAGTGTCAAATTAAGAGAAGTGGAATATATTATAATGGTACTTTTTATGTTTTGCCATTCTCACATTCAGCCAAGTATAATTTTTTCTTTAATAAATTTAAATATCGATTCATCTCTCTTATTTTTAGCAAGAGGAGCCTTCAAGTTTCTCTAAGCAAAATGAAGGTTTATCTAGGAAACAAAGAAGCCAAAAGAGTCACTTCACTTAAGCATCATGGGAAAACAAACATGTCTAAGAAGGAAAAGACAGTAAACCAGGGCTCCCCCCCCAAAAAAAAATTCCCAGAAAATAAAGTGTTGATACCCCTGGAAAGCCATCTCAGGAGTGGAGAAGAAAGCCACCTAGTCCTCTCCCTTAGAGACAAGAACGGCAAGGAAGCTAGGCAGCCAGGAGCCTCTGAGTTTCCCTTTTACCCAACACTAAGTGTGAAGTTGTCATAAATAAAATTACTCTGAATTTATTTGTGGTGCACTTTGTTTTTGAAGAAATAAAACATTTCTCCCATATTTTGATTTTGATTCCAGTTTCTCCAGTCCTTACTATAAGTCAAGGCTCAGTCCTTTTTACTAAAAATATAAAAATAAAGAAAGAATTATCCATTCTCTGTAGTAAGCAGGCTGATCTTTAATAGCCATGAGGGTCGGGGCGTGGCTCGCCCTACAACGACCAGGATGGCTCAGAGAGCAAGTTGTCCATCTAACACGTCTTCATTTCTCCGGTTGGGTAGAACAAGCCTGTCTGTCAGATGATGTGGGCATAACTGCACCCAAAGTCAAAATCACAGGGGTTAAAGTTTAGTGCTACCACTTACTCCCTGTGTAACTCTTGGAAAGTTGCTGACTATCCAAGAAAAAAGGTGAAACATTGCTAGAGAAAAGTCAAGCAAAGAGAAAATGTTATATGGAGAGGGAGTGCCTGTTGGGATTAGAGCAAATCTTTTGGGGGAAGTGGGTGGGAGGGAGATGAAGAGAGAGGAGACTTTTACACCAGAGCAAATGAGACAGACCCTCAGCAGCAGGCCCTGCCTCTTTCACATTGTTTCAGCTCAAGGGGTTACCTGGAAATGAGAAGGTTTGAATTTAAGTGCTTCCTCTTGACCTTTGATCCTTAAAATAGTGTTCTTGGCCCCTGGCCTTTTGTACTTAATTATGCTAACAATAGCAATGGCTGTAGGCCTAGGGCAGACCACACCCTTTGCTTGGGAACAACTGGGCACGATCCTCATTGCTCTGGTTATCTGTGAGCGCTGTGCAAATATATGCTGAATAGCTGATCTTCCAGATCATCCCCCTCTGTTATCTGTGGAGCACCAAGTACCTTGTCTAGGGATGGGGAAGGCCAGAGGAGGGGATCCTGTTCCCTGTAGCAAATGAAGACACTGTGAGGCCCCCAGTGACACAGGGCGCGGTGACTCCGCTTTGTGAAGGCATCAGCTTGTCAGAGGAAAATGAGCAACGCAGCCAACTGCTCCCTCTGTCCTGCTCCATTCTCTACCCAAGATGATAATCAATATCCTTTAGCACTGAGTGGCATATCAATAGCTGAAATGAAAAAAACAACAGCTTTATTTCTGATTTGTCTTTCAAGATCTCCAGAGGAGGAGATTTTGATAAAGAAGACCATAAACACTCTCCACGCTGAGGAGCCCAGAGGGCAAACGCTGCTCTCTTTCAGTCTGTTAGTGGGGAGAACAAAAGCCACACTGGAGAAGCAGTGTTTCTATGAAACCCTCCCTGATCATTTCCACCAGGGGCTGCCCAGCTTAAAAGCCACACTGCCGAGAAAGAAAGAAGTGTGGGTATTGCTGTGAATAGTGCGGGCATAGACAAGGAACGGCGCGGGAGAATGTCAGAGAGATAGCATGAAAATGCCTTTTCACATTCCACACAGAAGAAGCCTTATCTTCAATAAACATGTCTGATGAATATATGAGCTGCTAATATGTTACTATATCTAAGATTCCCCCTTACAGGGAAAAGGGATGATTGCATTATGTTGTTTTGAAAAGAAACCTACAAAGAGTAAAGAGGAAGTGTCTCCACTTAAAGACTGGAGATGTGATATCACATTCTGAGAAGTTGTTTTCTGTCACCAGCCATAATAGCATCCCAGATATCTATAGGATTCGACCCAAACAGAAGACGGAGTTGCAGAAGAAGGACTTTTTTTTTACCTCTGGTTTAAAAACAATGGAAAGAGTGAGGATGTTCCTTCTACCGCAGACAAAGCTGAGTGCTATTTTTAGGTTAGTAGTAACTTCAAAGTCGTTAGGGTCAAAGAACACTCAGCGAAGATAGATTACTGAAGACTTGGCATCTGTAGTGTAACGGAGGATCAGCTATCAACCTGTCAGAAGCGAACAGCTGAAAATTGCTTCATTCATTTTAAAATAATTTAAATCCAACTCATTGGAAATAATTAAGTAAAAACAGTTGGCCCCACAAAGAAAAATCATGGGAGTGAAAAGGACTGTACTGAGCAACGTTGTCCGACTCTAATTAATCTTCAAATTGCCCTGTCCAGGGTTCCTCACTATTGCCATGACGGACCAGATAATTCTTTGTGGTGGGGGCTGCCCTAGGCATTGTGGGATGTTTAGCAGGATACCTGGCCTCTAATCACTAGATGCCAGTAGCACCAACCCCCTCCCCCAAAGTTGTAACAACCAAAAATGTCCCTAGACATTGTCAAATGTTCCCAGATTGGGGGGGGGGGGCGCGGGGGAGGGAAGGATCCCAAATCAGCCCAAGTTGAAAACCACTGCCCTAAACCCTGTCTTGCTTTTCATTGATCTGTAGCCTGCTGTCCACTTGGATACCCAGAAAGACTCATCTGACATCACCAACTTCTCAAAGTATCTCAGGCCTCGCCTTCAAATGTGCTAATCCATCCTATCCTTATAGACCTCCCTTTATTTCTTCTGAGATGATTCTTGCACTGACCATTTTGATTTCTTAGGCACTAGGCTGACAACTCCACCAAACTGCTTTAAGGCCTCTGATGAATATAACAAAGCTGCTGAGCCCTAGGTTCAAACCCTGCCTCTGACATTTAGACGCTGCGAGGCATTTAGGCAAGTCACTTTTTTCTGGGTGTTTACTTTTTATATATGTATATAAAAAGGAGAACAATTATAGCTACCCTATAGCAGTGTTGCTCATTAAATGATATTATATGTAAAATCCCTACCAGCATCTGGAGGAATTCATTATAGCTTATAAAACTGGAAACAAATTGCTTAGACACAAAGAAATAATTTGAGGGTGTAACAGGAAGCCAGTGGAACTGAAGTAGTGTTTGATCATCAGCAGGCTGGGGGTGAAGGCGTGGTTGGGGGAGACAGGCAGGAACTCAGTGGGTACAGATCATCTGGGCTTTTGCAGGCAGCTTTGTGGCTATGATGATCAGGGTCAGGAAATGTAACACATGGTGAGCAAAGATGGAAATAAAAGTAGCCAGTGTTGAGAGAATCAAGGGATATAATAATGGTGATGGACCCTTTTTTTGTTTTCTTGTGTTTCACTAGCCAACTATTTTCATCTCAATGGTTTTCTAGCTAATGTGGAAGTAGTCACCTGTTTGGAAAAGAACTCGCTATTTCCCTAAGATTAATTTTTACCCGATCAATGTTTCTCTGTTTGGTTCATCACTTCAACATCAAAACAAAATCTTAATGAAAAGTAAGATTTCTATAGCACCTATTTTTGTAACAATGCAAAAATAAGGTGCCTGAAAATGTCTTAGTCACATATAAACATACTCTAGTCCACAGGGGGCAAACACAAGGCCCGTGGGCCAAATCCAACCCTCCACCTTGTCTTATCCAGCCCGGCACCTTGTTTCTACCTGGCGGCAGCACCAAGCTCCTTGCCCCTAGTTAAGGAGTAGTTACATTTACACAGTCCTAAAATTACATTCAGCCCTTTGAAGGCAACTGCAAGGCTGATGTGGCCCTCCTTGCAAATGAGTTTGATACCCTTGCTCTAGTCTATATTTTTAAAGGGAAGGTAAGTATTAAAAACCCAGCAAGTTTAGAGAATTAGGATTTCAGAAAAATGTAAAATGCATTGCATTGTTAAATCCATTTGCAAAGTAGATTTATGTCTAGAATACTACATAAACAATAATTAGGTAAGGTTTAAAGATAAATACATTTTCAATCTTCCCTTTAATTCTAATATTTGTATAAAATTTTACTGCTGTTTAATGGGGGGCTTGAGCTGGTAGGCCAATATTTTCTTTTCTGTAACAAACAGCCAGGAGAGAAATTATTGTATAGCATCAAAATAATGGAGCAGTAGCTGGCAAATGAATTTTTCTATCAGATGCAATCCTAATAGCTCTATGCAATCACGATTAGACCCAGTCTCAGTGAGGAGAGTCAGGAAAATTAAAACAGACAGGCACCTCTTTAAGGCCCTTGGTACAATTTAGTTGGACCTAATAGGCTCTTTCTCTGGGACTCTGAATAGGAGTACAAGCAGCTCCACCCAAATCTTCAGATCTTACTTCCACGAGAAATGTCAGCTGCTTTTGATCATATTGGCCACAGGGGCCTTTAATTTGACTTGTACAGAAGGTTGGGCCCCTATAACAAATTGCTTTGTTTCTCTACACACTTAAATGTTTCTCTGCTTAACTTTCAGTTGAAACAAATGTGCATCTGGTAATAACCCACCCAGCTGTGAGGATCTGAGAGCCAGCACCGTGTGCGCCTCTTTTCAGCCCTGTCTCTGGCCGCTGTGCACAGCCCTCCTCACATCCATTTTTGGGTGTCATCTGTGTTACCTCTGCTGTACCCTGTCTTCCACTCTGTTTCTGAGCAACTGAAGAGATCTTGCTTCTATAAAAATTACAAATAGAGATAACTTATTTTCTGTCTTAATAGAAGAGAAATCCTATAAATTTTATGATTAAATGCTACCTCTATTTTAAATGTTAAAACGATGAATTTCACTTTTATTACATTGTCTGTTTCATTTTTGAAAATAGTTCAGGGTGCATATCCAGACTGTGAAACTTTCCATAGCAACAAGACAGAAGAAGGGGTACGGCTTTCTTTTGCATTTTCTAGGATGAATGGCTGTGAACTATTTTGATTTTTGCCTTTTAAATGCATTCTGGCAACTTTCACAGATAGGACTGGCCCCTAAATTTATTGTGCGTGCCTCAAAACCAACTGAGTCAATTATTTCTATTTTATAGCTATATATTTAATTATGACCAGCATTCTATACAGAATTTCAGGGAAGTAAAATTCCTGTACTAAGTATTCATATAAGATATAAGGTTTTTTTTTTTTATAGAATTTGGAATCTGGGGATAGAGAAGTTAGATTTGTGCTCAAGAAAGCTGATACCGCCCTGGCTGATGGGGCTCAGTGGATTGAGCACAGCCTACAAACCAAAGGGTTGCCTGTTCGATTCCCAGTCAGGGCACATGCCTGGGTTGCAGGCCAGGTCCCCTGTTGGGGGCACATGAGAGACAAACACACATTGATGTTTCTCTCCCTCTCTTTCTCCTTCCCTTTGCCTCTCTCTAAAAAACAAATAAAATCTTTAAGTAAGCTGATGCCTCTCTCACTCCTGTTCATATACACACAGAGCCATACGACCTCCAGGATCTCAACCATGGCTTGGATGTGGTGAAGGAAGCAGTGAGGAGGAGTCTGCTTGTGTCCTGAGGAACACAGTGGCAATTATTGACAGTCTTTAGAATTGAGGAAAATTCACAAATTCTATAATCTCAGATCTCACTGTTGTTTGCGCTACCTCACTAAACATTTTATCTCCCATGAGCTGAGAAGCCTGGCCAGCTTCAGTGAGGGGGCATGATGACTCACTTAACATTTTCTACAGGCTCGAAAGTCACTCATCTACTAGTGGGAGACTCCTGGATTCATGAGTGTAGCCAGGAAATGCAGACCCAACAGTCGCACAGCCTGGCGTTATTTTGAAGAACAGTGGTGCCTGGATAATGGAATTTAAAAATGTACGATTGCACTTGCGATCAAGCAGACAAGAGGAATTTGTGTTATTCAAAGATAAGGAGCCAACAGTGGCTCTAGAGGCTGGTGCTTTGGAAATCTGGCATCATGCCTCTGTGTTTGCAGAGACGCGCCACTCACAGTCTGTTTGCACAGTTCTGGTTCACTTTGGAAAGGTACCTGTTACATATTTGTTGATGTTCTCTTACCTTGTGTTGTTGATGCTATGTTGTTTTTATGTGAAGAACTACCGAAGTACAAGGTTCTGTTTCGTGTTCCTCATAAAACATCTATTTACTTAAACAGGCAAATCTGTAAAGAAATAGAGAAGGAGTAGGGCAACACGTACAGTACTGGGGAGAAATTGACTAGATCAAGATATGTATGTTCTCAACTTATTTTTTGTTTTTACTCATTGTACATTGAACAGATACAAAAGAATAATTATACCATGTATAAGGTATGATGAATTACCGTCAAGCTGACAGCTGTGTGCCCACCACTCAGTGTTAAGAAACCCTGGGTGGCACCTGTGAGGTCTCCTATGTAGCACTCTGTGATGTCGTCCGCTTCCTCCTGGAGGGCACCTGTGCCCTAAATCATGGGTAATCATTCTCATGCTTTTCCATGTAGTTTGCTGCCTATCTCTGTATCTCCAATCTGTAGTTTAGTTTTGAATGTTTTGACTTAATATAAACAAAATCACTGTCTGAATTCTTCTGCAACTTGATGCTTTCACTCAATATTATTTTCAGAGACACATCCAATTTGATGTATGTAGCTATATTTTATTCTTTTACATTGCTGTATAGCACTGTTTCATTATTTTTTTTAACCATAAGAAGAAGACTTGGCTGTAAAAAGGCATACATCTTCAGTATTTGTTGTTTAAGAGCATTTCTGTCTTCAGACATGCTGATTTTTATGAAAAATGCAAGGACTTGATTGTGTAATGCACACTCACACTCCTAACCACAGTAGTCCCCACTTGTCAGTGGTTTCTCTTTTCCTGGTTTCAGTTGGAAACCACAGTCCAGAAATATTAAATGGAAAATTCCAGAAATAAATAACTTGTAAGTTTTAAATAGCGCACCATTCCGAGGAGCGTGATGAAATCTAGAGCCATCTCACTCTGACTCAGCCAGGGCTTGAATCATCCCTTCATCCCATGTCTGCACCCTGTAGACATCCCCTTGTCCATTAGCCACTTGGTAGCTGTCTCGGTTCTGTGTGTGTGTGGGGAGGGGGGAGGGAGAGAGGGGTCACACTCACATAACTTTAATTACAGTATATCATCATAATTATTCTATTAATTATTGTTAATGTCTTACTGTGACTAATTTATAAATTAAACTTATCTCAGGTGTGCATGTATAGGAAAAAAGCATAGTATCTTTCTTGTTTTATTTAGAATAATGCCCTCAAGGTCCATCCATGTTGTTGCAAATGGCAAGATTTCCATATAGTTTATGGAAAAACATACGGAAAACATATATTTTATGGAAAAAGTTACACACACACACACATATGTTTTTAATGTATTCATTCACCCGTGAACACTTAGTTTGTTTCCATGTGTTGGCTATTCGTAAAACTAGAATTGATCATCTATTAAAGTGCACTGGATAAGAAAATCAACTACTCATAGACTGAGAAGACGCTAGTCACACAGCGTGACTCTAGAAGTATTGAAAGACTCTCTAACTCCCACATGCTTACCCAAGGTGCTGCCATGGTATCTAAAATTCACACCATCAGACAAACCACTAGTTTGGATTAAAGAAATACATTTTTAAGTGAGCTTGCCATGGAGCATTAATAGGTGCTATATTAAGAAAAAAACATTCACACAGATATTGTTCATTAATGTTTTAGAAAAATCTCAGGTTCAAATAAGTAGTTGTCTTCACCATCGAACTCACTATTGCTTGAGAAAACCACAAAGTGTTACAAATCTCCAATAATGGACATAAATAGGCCGTATCTTTCAAACGTGGGTGGCCAGGGGACACTTTTCTTTCTTTGTTTGTAATGTACTTATTAGACTGGCTTTTCTCAAATCAGAAGATGCATCTGTCCCAGAAGACCCTTAATAGTATGCAAATGTCCTAACCGATGGACAACTCACGATCCCATTGCCACACATAAATAGTTGAGCTTGGACTTCTTTTCTGTCAAAATAATGAGCTTCAAAGAAGAGAAACTTGCAGGAAAAAGGGACTTACATTTTGGTGTGACTGAAAGACAATGGGGGTGCCGGTGGTGGTGGGGGGTGCCGGGCAGGTCATCTCAGTGCGGCACTGCCAGGAGGGAACTCCTACAGATCTCAGAGCCCGAACAGAGGGCACGAGGGGGCAGAGAGCTCGGGTGCTAGTCCCCAAAGAGACTAAAATGGACGCGAACAGGGAAAGTGGTGGGAGGCATTACAGGCAGTTTTTGATCATGATAATCGTTGTCTAAGACTACCCTGACCGGGGAAAAAATTCACTATTTCATATTTCCGGAGGCAGCCCACCATTATAGCCCTCCGTGCTCCTAGGTCCTATGAATATAACTCTTTCTGCAGTCAAATACAAACGAGTACATCACAGTGTGCAAAGTAGTAGGGACTTTCAGGAATGCAATGTCAAGGCCTAAATTCTTCAGTGCTCTGAAGTTTAACATCAGTCACATTTGGACTTCTCATTCCCATGAAAAATGGGTTCATTTCATTACTTTAAAACTACTGCAGTGAGTCCTTACTTAACATTATCCACGGGTCTTGGAAACTGCGACTTAAATGAATGACATATAAGGTGACCAACTTTAACTTAGGCTAATTGATAAAAACAAGAGTTAAACTTCTAGGGCAGATTTCTGGTCATGAAAACAGCACCAAAGTTCTAAACAAAGAGCCCAAAACACTTTAAATAACACTTTAACCATTGAAATAGATGTGAACTATCCATATATTTAAATATTAATTTAAAAAAGTAAGAGTGATATTCTAATCCACTTATTTCAATCCAGAGTCTTGGGTGTCTAGAACCTGTCCCGGCGGCGTAGGGAAAGAGGCAGGACCCACCCTAGACTGGTGGTCCTGCCATTGCAGGGCATGCACCCCCACCCCGACCCCTACCCCCACCTTGGACTGGGGCGACACAGATGCCCTGGTAAGCCTCACACGCACACCTTTGGGGCGAGGAAGGAAACCAAGTCCCTTGAGAAAACCCCCACCAGACACAGGGAGAATGTGCCAACACCACAGGCAGCGGCCCAGCCAGAAATTGCTGTTTTTTTCCTCATCAGCATTGTAGCAAAACAACTTTGAAGGGAACAACATCATTTGAGTACTCAAAACAACACAAATTTTAACTCCTGTATTTTGAATGTATTCTTATGACGAGGGTTTAAGGCTCACTTCCTAGGAAAATCACCATAATAGTTTTGCGTGGGATATTAATTTCTACTGTAAAGTGAGGTTTTAGTCAAGGCTGAGAACTAGCGTGCAATGACCACGCTAAGTGGAAAATCAAAGTTCTCAAATATTTTAAATAATTAGGGGTTCGCTTGAATTTAAAAGCGACTCTTGTACATTGTCTGTCATTATAACGAAACACAGTTCGGAAGAAGGTGGTGCCAGAGGTCTTATTTGGGGAGATGAGCCTATCATGTGGGCACCATCACTCAGTGGAGACAGGACACAGGTGTGGACTCTGAACTGTGTCCTTTTTCCACTGGAGATAAAAAGTGTCTTGCCGTAGCAAGAGATTTTTTTCTTCTTCTTCCCAACTAAAGTCATGTCTTCTACCTTAATACACACGTTCTATGAACTATTTTCATGTGGAGTTTCTACAGCCTGTCAAAAGGCGCAATCTGCCTGTTATATGATATGCTAAGATATTTGCACCCTATCAACTGTTAATTAGCATGACAGCCTGCAACACTTCTTTCAGTTTTCCAATGGAGCGCAGCTCCTGGTGTCTAGGCTTAGGTTAAGAGTGTAGGCTGACATAGCCACTCTCCTTTAACACTTCCTCCGTGTTCTTTGGATGCTGACAGAAATATGTTTGATGCTGATAAGCCAGGATGTCCTGTTACTTAAAAGAGGAAAGAAGGCAAGCACGAAGTTTTTTCCAAGTAACATTTCTATGACTTCACCTTCCATGCCAGAAGGAAAGCAAGATTCCCATCTTTGAGAGGGCTAAGTGATATCTTGTTCCTATGTGATTTATTTTAAAATATTGTATTTGCCAAAAGTTTGACAGCTTGCGTTGTTTTCTATATCAATGATGAGGAGTAGCTCTTCTTTTAGATAGGTCCCTGATTAATCTCAAATTCTGTCTTTTCTGTTTTTTTTCTTTGCTTTCTGTTTGTCCCCCATTGGTTAAAAAGCCATCTTCAAGTCGTGAATCAGAGCAGAACCACAGGAATCGCTCAGGGCAGGTGCATCCGCAAGGGCAGGTGTGAGCAATGAAGAACCAGGCTGGGTTTTTGTGCAATTTATCGGCGAGAAAGGACTTCCAACCAAGGCAAAGGGACTTCCATCCAATCTGTGGATCACACAGAGGAATTTTATGGCACATTCTCAATGGCACACAGCTTCCTAGAAACAGAGCACAACATAAACGTCTGTCTTAGAGCAGGCGTGTGTTAACCACCGGCATCTCCTTCTCAAAAGCTTTGCCGGTGTCATCACCGGAACATCATTTCCAGAGACACGACCAAAGGCACATAGAAATGCACCAAAATTGGCTGCAAAATAAGACACAACCAGTATTACCTTTCAGGCCACTGATGTCAACATACTGCTCCGACCAAAATAACGAGACAAGTTATTTCACACCATGGCCCCTTCTGGAGCATGACATCCGGTATGCGGTGGCAGCAGAGAAATATGAAATATGGGGTGTGTCTAAGATTGGTAAGGAAATGATGGACATAGAATTCAGGAGAGTGTCTGCCCTGCGTGGGGCAGGGAGGGCTGGGTAAGTGACAGGTAATGAGACTAGAAGAGTGTGCAAGGGGCATCTGTGACATTAGTAATGTTGGCCTGCAGGTTCACAGGTGTTTATTTTATTACTAGGTTTTATACCTTCCATGATATTCATTAAACACATTCTTCTCCATCAATTACAACACCATGGGCCTGATACCCAAATAAAACTGCCTGTTGAAGCATTACACATTTATGCTCCTTTCGCTGGAAAAGATAGTTCTTTATTAAAATGGCCCCACCATCCTACATCTTATTACCATGTAAACATCGGATTCATGATCTAAACTATTTTGAGAGAACGTAAGACAGAGAATGCCAACGCCGACCACAGAAGTTTTCCTATCGCACCGTTTACTATTAGGGACACATTCCGTCCTTAACCTCACACGTGCTCCATGATGATGGAGTGCCTTCTGACTCACTCTGCTTCTGTACAGCTCAAACCTTTCTCTGGGACTTCAGATGCTTTGAGTTAAAAGCCCTTTTGAGTTGGCTTGTTTCTCAGCAGTGAGTCCTTTTAAAAAAATCCCTGTGCCTGTCCTTTACCTCCTTCCAAGAGGAGAGGGTTACATACTAGATCGGTTTTCAGATCTTTTGGTTCTAAAAGTCTCTGATTCTGTGACAGTCAAGGAAAGGGTTAGCTTGTCTTTCCAGCTTCCCTGTTCTCGAAGCACCCAGTTCTTCCTTCAAACAATTGAAGAAAAAAGAATGTGTGGAATTAGGAACGACTGTTCCCTGACTCCTGACTCCCCACTTCTTTACTGTCTAATGCAAGTCAGCTTTCCTTACTCACTGTGCTTACGCCTCCCCAGTGACCCCCCATATATATGCACAGGCACACACAGCACATAGGAAGCCTGGCCTCACAGGTAGTTTAGCTCTAATCTTGCTTCTGCTGATCTGTGCCAGACACTCGTTCTCTTATCTAGACAGCAACAGCAAACAGCTATTGATCCTTTTGCTATGCACTATGCTAAGTACTTCAATTGCTGGGTAGACAGTTCTTAGCCTTTGGGTTTTGGAGTCAGCTTGTCCTAGATTTGAATCTCAGCTGTGAGACCTTGAGCAAAAAGACTTCACATCTCTGAGTCTCAGTTTCCACATTTGAAAAGTGGGGATGATGTAAGAATAAAAATCTTAAAAATGTCTACAACGGGCTGTTAGAACAGACAGGCACACAGACCGTCACTAATAATAGTTACTTTTGTTACTATTATTAGCATTGTTGCCAGAGCCACCACATAGGTGGATATTCCCAAACCCTTACCCCTACACGCCTCCCTAAAACTCTCAAACTTGATTTTGCTGCCCTGGCCTGGGTGTCAAGTCCCTACTCCTGACCCCCTGGCTGCTGGGCTTTTCTGTCTAATGCCCTTCATATGGGTGATCTCTTAGAGTGCTGCACCCTGAGGCCCACCCACCCTCTTGTCTAAAAGCACACTTACCTCACTCTATTTGCTGTTTCTGAGTTCCCTATACTTAAATTCTAATTACCCCTCCTGTCTAGCCAATCTCCCAGTATTGCTCTCAAGATTCCAGATGAGACACTTTTACATGCATAAGGCTTAATCCCTACACAAACCGTACAAAGGTACAGGGTCTCTGCCATCCTCAACATGTAAAGTCCAAAGAGGTCTCTTTAATTTTCACCATCTCCCAGAAGGATGGGGTCTGTATCAAATTTGCTAAGTCACATGGCCATACCTAGCTGCAAGAGAGGCTGCAAAGTGTAAGCTTTACCTGGGTAACCACAAACCCAGCTAAATCATTAGTGTGAAAGAAAAGGAGAATGGATATGAAGCGCAGTCAGCAAGCTGCCCGAGGGTGATAACAGTATTGTCATTTTCTATGAAGACACTGTGGCTCAGGGGAAATTAAGAGGTTCTACATCAATAAAGTAGAGGAGCCAGGAATTGACATCAAGTCTATCAGACTCAGGAATTCTTCTTTCCCCTTTTCTTCCCCTCTTCTTCCTCCTCTTCTTCTTCTTCTTTTTCAGATTTTTTTAAAATTTTATTTTTATTGTTGGAGCTACTTCTGGTCAGTACTGTCTGATTCCCCCGTGTTTGCTGAGAACTCAGCCGCTCCTGCCAGGAGACTTGTTGCAATAGAAGGCCCTGGTCCCCGCCTGCCCCCACCACCCTGTTTTAGCTAGAAGAATGAGGCAAACTCCACTCTTCAGTTATTTTAGCTACAACATAACATTTACATATTTTAGTGTTGTTACTTCTCTTAGCAATATTTACTAAGTGAGCGACACAATTTCACCAGCAATTCACACAGGCAAACCCTTTAGCAACTATGGTTTCAAAGGATGTATTCCTTACATAGGACCAAATGTTTTAGATGGGCTGTCATCACGAATGACACGGTGACTCTCTGGACCAGGGAGTTCAAGATCAGCAGACTACTTCAAAGGAAACAAACGGTCATGGATGTCCTTCATCCTGGGAAGGCAGCAGTACCCAAGACAGAACTTCAGGAAGAACTAGCCACAATGTGTAAGACCACACCAGACGTCATCTTCGTGTTTGGATTCAGAACCCATTTTGGTGGCCGCAAGGACATTGGCTTTGGTGTGATGTACGATTCCTTGGATGATGCAAAGAAAACTGAACCCAGACACAGACTCGTAAGACACGGCCTGTGTGAGAAGAGGAAGGACCTCAAAACAAAACAAAACCCAGAAAGAAATGCAAGGACAGAACGGAGAAAGTCAGGGGACTGCAGAGGCCAGCGTTGCTGCTGGTGAACAGGAGGAGCAAAGATTCTTCAGCGACTTTATCTGAGGCTATTGTGCAGATTTGTTCACAGGAGGGTTAATAAACTAAGAATGTACCATAACCAAACGCAGGTCTGGCTGCCTGCAGCTACGAAATTCAATACTCAAGAGAGAGGTATTGAAGTAAAGGAAAGTATTTTCAGGTGCTGGCCACCTGGAAGATGGGGGACGCTTGTCTCCAAGCCCATGTCCACATCTCAGTGGAGGCAGGGGTTTTTATAAGGAGGGAGAGGGGAACTGAACAAAGAGATCAAGGGAGGAGGTTGTAAAGTTCTCTTTGTGCAGATGAGCACAGTCCATTCGGGTAAGGCAAGTGATGGCCCAGCATGCATCATCCTGGTTTAGTCATCCCGGCTTCACATCATCCTACCTCCATAGATGAAGGCCAGCAAATCTCCCAGAGCTGGGTTGCCTGAAGGTCAGAGTCTGTATCTTTTGAAGTTAGTGCCTAGGATTCTTACACAAACTTGCTGGGCATCTATAAGCTACACATTAGTCAGTGTCAGTGCTTAGAGAAAGTATCAAAAGAACGGTGGGCTGGGTTACAAATTCCCATTGTTACAATTCTCCACTGTTACAAGAACTTTAAAAAACATTTTAAACAAGGTTTCTAAATAGGTATTCAAACTAATTCCATGGCAAACCTCTCCCCTTCACACATATAATTTTAAAAGATCCTGAAATGAAAACAAATAAATTATCCATATTACTTAAAGAAAAAATCATCAAGTTACTTGAATTTTAAATTCCAGTCATCCTTTTAATGTTTGCTTCGAGTCCACGTTGTTCTGTTTTTCAACACTGACAAAACTACCATTTGGTATTCTTCACAGACACCCATGCTTGGACTTACAGTTAATGAATAGCTTCCCTGCTGACTTTTTTGGATTTAATTTTATTCTGTTTAACTTTGCTCTCGACACTAGTTTTTATTAGAGATCAATAATCACATTATTATGTGCTAATAGACGCCTCTAACACCTCAATAATTCTCTCAAGGATCTGGAAGCCACTGCCGAAGCCATTTACTGTTAGTTGTCGACGACCAGCTGGAGGGGGTGGTTTCCAATCTACATACAGAGCCGCCGGATTTTCTCACCAGGACAGTACTGTATTAATCAGGGTGAGTCATCTGCTAGAACAAATAATCCCCACATCTCAGGGGCCTACAACAATACCAGTAAATTTTTCACTCCCATTTTCTCATAGCTAGGAAGGCAGGAGGGCTCTGCCCCACACAGCCAGTCAGGTACAGCCCCTTCTCTCTTGTGACTGCATTCTCCATGTTCTAGGAATTTTCTCCATCACGCCCACGAACAGAGAAAGAGTGAAGATGGTGGATGGGTGGAAGGTTTTTTAATGGGCCAATTCTGGAAGGTACACATCATTTCTACCACATGCCATTGGCTCGCATTCGCAGGGCCTCACCTAACTGCAAGGAAGGCTGGGAATTATAGCTTAGCTATGTGCCCAGGAGAAAGAGGAAATGGGTTCAGTGAGCATCTAGCCACCAAATACCTTTGATTCTGCCACAAATACCAAAAGAAATTGCTCGGTTACAAAAAAAAAAAAAAAAA
>VMDR010003033.1:0-38114 GCA_007922815.1 Macrotus californicus | reverse complement strand
GTCATTTCTACCACATGCCATTGGCTCGCATTCGCAGGGCCTCACCTAACTGCAAGGAAGGCTGGGAATTATAGCTTAGCTATGTGCCCAGGAGAAAGAGGAAATGGGTTCAGTGAGCATCTAGCCACCAAATACCTTTGATTCTGCCACAAATACCAAAAGAAATTGCTCGGTTACAAAAAAAAAAAAAAAAGACAATTTAATTTAAAAGTCTTTAAAATTAATACTGATACAATTTAAGTTTTAAAAATGAATAAGATAGTTTAAAATGATGACCTATTATTTATACTAGCAAATCTAGTGAGAGAAATAACTTTACAAGTTATTTACAAAGAGCTCTCTAAAGTCAAAATATTGTTTATTGTGATAAAATATGCACAACCTAAAATTTACCATTCTAACCATTTTTAAGCATACAGTTCAGTGGCACTGAGGACACTCATGTTGTTGGGCAAGTGTCACCACCAGCCGCTTCCACAATTTTTCACCTTCCCAAATTAAAACTCAGTACCCATTAAACACTAACTCCCCACCCCCCACCTCCAGCCCCTGGTAAACACTGCTCTGTTTTCTGCATCAGTGAATCGGACTGATCTAGGCACCTCACCTAAGTAAAAAAATACAGTATTTGTCCTTTTTCGTCTGGCTTATTTCACTCAGCATGTCTTGAAGTTTCATTTAAGTTGTGGCGTTACCAGAATTTCATTCATTTTTAAGGCTAAAGGATATTCCATTGTATGAATCCACTACATTTGTTTATCCACTCATCCATCAATGGACACTTGGGTTGTTTCCACCTTTTGACTGTTGTTAATAATGTTGCTGTGAACATGGGTGTACAAATATCTACCTGACTCCCTGCTTTTACTTCTTTTGGATATCTATACTCAGAAGTAGTGTTGCTGGTTCATTTGATAATGCCATGTTTAGTTTTTTTTTTTAGAAACTGCTGTATTGTTTTCCACAGCAGCTGTAGAGTCAGAATAGTTTCAAAGATAAACTTGTAATCGGCTTCTACAAAAGCTTGTAGTGACTCATCTGTAATAGTATAACCCCCATTGAAGGATTCCTTGAACTGGGGGATTATGTGTTTCAATATTGCTCTTTAAGAACTAGAATAGTTTTGATTTCATTTTTCCTTTGCCTCTTAGTGAAGTAATAAAATACATCGAGTAGGTACTAGAATTCTCTGGGCAGTATAAAAAACCAGGAATTTAACAGAAAAAAGGTATGTTGAAAGCTCTGTGCTGGACCTCTTGTGACCCGGGTATCTAATCAGTTTCCTGGAAATAACGGGAGTGGCTTATCACACCAGACCAAAAATTAGAGCAGGAGACTGTCTGCAGCACTGTAAACTTTACCTTCTCGTGAACAATTAAAACCTGACCGCAAAACGATGGCGCCGTCACTTCTTTCCTGTTTACGTGACAGGTTATCTGGATCACTTTACGTTTTGCGCCCCCCGCCCCCCCAGGTTTTTATGCAGACTCTTTCTGTGCGGACACTCAAAACACCTAACCAGGTGATGAAAACCTGATGCTTTCCCAAAGTCTAACCCAAACAGGGAGGGGTTTCAAAAGTTTGGTTTTGATTTCCTTCTCTCTGCCAATTCAGTGCTTCTGAGTGCAGGCGGATTGGAGTTCCCAGACAAGATGAAAGTCAAAGGCAGGTGCTGTGCAAATGAGGGTGCATTTGAACTGAACCCGTAACTGAGAGATTCATTTGGAAGCCTTTCGTTCCTTAATAACGTGATTTTTAACTTGGCTACTTCATCAGACGTTGATATTGTAGGGTCCAAAAATATCTCCAAGTGAAGGTTTTCCAGGGAGAAAGGCTGAAAATGAAGTTGGGCACGAGGCTCAATGCCAGATGATCATTTCTAACAGCAGAACATCATAAAGGAGCACTCGAATCTGTTCTTGTCAACCCATCCTCAGGGTTTGTAGATTGGGAGGCCAGTACTGCAGAGTGTTTATTTTTATTTTTATTGTTTTTAGAGAGAGAGAGGAAGGGAGGGAGAAAGAGAGGGAAAGAAACATTGATGTGACAGAGAAATATTGATTGGTTGCCTTTCACATGTGCCCTGACAGAGGCTTAAACCAGAAACCTAGGCATGTGCCCTGACCAGGAATCAAACCTGTGACCCTTTGGTATGTGGGACGATGCCCAACCTACTGAGCCACTCTGGCCATGGCAGAATATGTTTTGAAATTATTTTTAAATAGGGTAGCATTTGATGCTTAACTAACAGTAGTGCTTAAATCACTTATGACATGAAATGGAATTGTAGTATATACTTAAATGCTATATGCTGCCCAATTTTTTCACTGTTGTACATTAGATTTGCATAAATTGCTCTCCCCTTGTTTGAAAACACATGTTCACAATAGTTCCTGAAATAAAACTCCTGCATATTAATTTGATGTTTTTTTGAAGCTACTTCTGTTAAAAAGAAATGAAATCTAGACTAGTTCCTCTTTAGCACTATGTTTTTAAGGAGTAAAACTACAGAAATAAGAGCCTGAATGAGAAATCCATCACAAATCTCGCACAATGGGTGTGATGCGGGCAGTGTAGAATTTAGTAACTTCCATTAAAAAAAACTACCCTGAAGTCATTTTTTAACATGAATCTTGTGTATAATTTCATGGCTGGCAGCAAGGACTAGTAAAATATATAACATTATAAATAATGGACTTTTAGGCCTTTCTTAACAACCATTGTCAGGTACACATTCATCTGGCTTCGTAGCTGTGGTACATGTAATCTAAGTGGTAGCCAGCACTGAAATCACTCTAGAAGGCTTCCTCAATCCATCTATTCATTATACAATCTCAGTATGAGCCTCAGTCATTCCTAGTAATATTCAACTCTCTCAGTGCTCATCCCTCTGGAGTTCTTAACGTCGACATTTTTTCTTGTCTCTCCCACCTCTGGGCCCTATTTTTACCCCTTTCCCTGTCCCTGGGGTTTAAGCAGCCGCCATCCTTTAGGATGATTGCTCTCCCTCAGTATTATCTTCTGGCCTAGTCCTTACCAGCCAACTTCTCAATAACATCTCATATTTTTACCTTCCTTAAAAAAAAATAAAAACCCCACAAAACATTTATATTTTCTTATGTCCTTTTCTGACTTAAATATATTAATTTATCTCCTAGCCTCCTATTGAAGTGCCCGCTCTCCTAAGAAAAGTGTGGTGGAGTGACATTGGCTGAACTGGGTTCAGCCCTGGCCTTGCATGGCCATGTCTCTCTGAGACTGTTTTGTTGTCAGAGATCCTACTACATGCAGGTGGTTCTGAAGATGAAGCAAGGCACCACGTACAAAGTACCTGCTATAAAGCGTGGCAGAGTTGGCCTTGGGAAACACCATCTATTTTATTATTATTATTATTATTATTATTATTATTATTATTATTATTATTATTAGTCCACCAACCTTTCAAATGACAACAGAAGGGTCTTCTCATGTTAGTACCTGGCCCCTGGTTTCTCAGGATTCAGGATAAAATTATTTGAATACACTGTAACCCTTAAAAGTATTACCCTGCATGTGGTAAGTGATCCTAGCACTAGTTTTGTGGACAGACTCGCCCGTATTCACTAAGCCCACTTCCGCTGTACGAAGTGCTGGGGCCAGTTCAAGTGCTCTGCTGCAGACTCTGCTTTACACCTGAGACAAGCGACAATGGACGGAGAAGCCCAAAGCTGTCTGTATGCAGAACAGTGATCCAAATCCCGTTCCTGACGTCAAATTGCCAGGGCAGCCCCTCTGATTTATTATCCTGGGAGAAAACCTGAAGGGTTTTGTAGCTACTAAAACCCCCACGTTCCAAGCTTTTCTACAGAGAACTGGGATCTGGGGGAAATGTAGCTGCTTCTTTTCTCCTTGAGGACCTAGCCCCATTCAACTCAGCAGAACTAGACAGAGATGAGAAACCTCTCCTTCCAGGATACTTGAGGACTATCTGCAACAGACTCACGCATTGGAAGGGGCTTCCCAGCGCAGCCACTTACAGCTACAAGCCACCTGTTCCCTTCTGGGTTAGGACACACCGCCAGCCTGCTGGAGCCCAGAATTGGCCTGGAGGCTTGTGGGGTGGGGCAGTGACCTCCTGGGCGTGGCCTAGGATCAGATTGGGGTGTGATTGGGGCCGCAGGGCGTGGCTAGGGCTGGGGGCGTGGCATGGCCTAAAGCCCAGCACCTAGGGGCGGGGAGAGGACTAGAAAGGAGAGGGAAGTGGGAGGGAGCGGGAAGAGAGTCAAGGTGCAGCAAGTTGGTCCTTCTGAGGGTACCGGTGGAGAAGGCCGCGCTCGGGGCGAGGAGGGAAGGCTCCAGGAGCCAGAACGGGCGCAGGAGCTGCGGGCCTGGTAGGAAGGGGGGTGTCCCATGCTGGGAGTCCCCGCGGCGGGATCGCGGCCCAGCTTGCGGAAGGACTCTTACTTAAAACAGGCTGCGCCTCGGCATGCTGCTGCCTTTTCCCCAAAGCTGCTGCCTTTCCCCTAAAGCTGCAAAGCCCAAGGTCCGAGGGTCGTGAAGCTGAGGGAGGCTTAGGAGGCTGGCCTTGGCTTGGAGGTGTCTGCCCCGAAGTCTAAGTTTTGCTCACAAAGCCTGGCCTGAAACCCGAGGCCCAGAGGCGCAGAGCCAGGCCCAAGGACCCCGCATGGCGTGCAGTCCCTGTTGCTCCCAGAAACGCTCCTGTTCGCTCTTGGGCAGCTGTGCTGGGGCAAGGGGCTTTTCTTCCATTCTCCTTTTTCTTTAACAAGCTTCAAAATCATACCTCTAACCTTGGGCCCCCACGTAACCCTGTATTTTACCGTGGTATCATGGTTCTTGTATCATAAAGTATTCCAAACACACTTGAGTGCACTTCGTTGGGATACTTGTGAGGACACCTCAGGTGCAGTTTACAGATAAAAACGCCTGCCTTGTGTTGAAACTCGAGTCCATTTGTCCTTGTGTCACCGCTGCAGTGGAGGGAACCGACCAGCATTTACTCCTCTCCTACAGGATAATGGCATTCATCGTCATACGGAAGGAACGTCAGTAAGGGAAGAGCCCTAAGACTTACGGCACCTACTTGTCCAGTTACGTTTTATGTTACATAGCCAGGAGCGGGGCACAGCTGTTACCCCAGAGGCCTGCTGTAATTCCAGAAATAACCAGCCCCCTCCCCAAAGAAACCCCCCTGCCCACTGCAAAGGTCAGACAACTTGCTGACTGCAGATAGCAAGGCAGCAGCTTAATTATACAAAAGATCATTTGAACACAAAATTCACAACATGCTACTTTATAAACTATGTTAGTATTTGTGGAGGCTCGAGGTTGCTTTATTCTTATAAAATTTACTAAGACATGTGTAATGTAGATCTTTGGAATAAAATAGCAAAATTCATCTTATTGTATTAGAATCATAATAGGGATACCCAGGCCTATTTTTTTGACAGTGAGTGAAAGCTAATTACCAGGGGTCTCTGAGAGCTCCGAGTGTTCTAATTTAATCCTCCCCACAGCCCCAAGAGATAGTCTCATGTTAGGGGGGAAAGGTAAGGCACAGAAAAGTGAAGCCACACTGCTGAAAAGTGTAGAGAAAAAAATCTGTCTCTTTAACTCTAAAACCTGTGCTCTTACCGCTTAGCCTCCCGTACTTAGCTTTTCACAAGTAGGTAGGGCAGCAAGAGAGGTTTTTTGTTAAAAGGACTCTGGACCCGTGTGTACAGCCTAACCCTACCTAGTTCTCGTTCTGGATCCTGACTTTGCACAAATTATTTATCTTTCCTAAGCACACAAAGGTAATTAATTGATGTCTAGATATCTCCTAGATCTAAAAATCTGCAGATTCGTGCAAATAAGATTCTGTGTTTACCAATTAATGATACTGCTGGTCATGTTTGGTGATGAAATTACGAAGTGGACAGAACATGTCTGTTGATTCATTCAATGATTGTGCATCAGGTACCTGGATAGCACTGGGCCTCCAACAGAGAACAGGGCAAGTGAGAGTTTGTACTCTGGTTGGAGGTAGAGGGGCCTGAGGAAACAAAGACGGAAACAACGAACAAGTTAATTAACAAATAGGGGCAAATTGCAAACAAAAGATGTGATGAACAAGAATGAGGTGGGGGGCGGGGCACAGTGGTTATAGTGGTAAGAAGGAGACCTCACCAGGACCTTCTGATTTAGAAGGATGAGATGGACCTCGTGATGTTTCTTCCTGCACTGGGACATGCAAGGGCAAAGGAGGCATGAAAGAAGGAGGCATGGTCTAGAAATTGCCAGAAGGTCTTTGTGGGTAGAGCTTGTGTGATTTGTTCCAGATGAAGTTGGAGACACAGGGTAGGACCATGTCGTGCAGGGCTCATGGCGGGGGGTGGGGGGGCAGGTAAAGCTTCTAGATTTTCGTCTAATAGCACTGGGAAGCCACTGAAGGGCGGTAGGCAGGGCCGTGACATGAAGATGGCTGTGATGAAGCCCAAACAAAAGGTGATGGTGGCCCAGCTAGGGTAGTGGCAGTGGAGACAGAATGTGGAGTTTTTAAGTGTCGCTTTATCAGTGGAGCCTTCCTGACAACCCTACTTAAAAAAACACTCTAACACTCCTCAAATATCCTGGCATTCCCCATCCTTTTATTCACTGTAGCTTTCCTCTCCATACTCCTTATTTCCATAGGGCACAATATGTATTTTGTTTGTACGCTGTTACTTACTCCCTCCCACAAGAATGGCAGTTATGTGAGGGCAGTGCTCATGTTTTGTGTACTGTTGTTTCTCCAGCACCTGATGTGGGCTCTTCGGACACTTTGTTGTGTGAATGGATTTCATCCATGGTTTGGGTCTGGATTCTGTAGAACTGGCTGATGAATTAGATGTGTGGTAAAAGAAAAGGAGAAAAAAGGGATGATTCTGAAATTGGGTAGATGTTGATATCAATTAAGAAGAGGAAGGTCAGGAATTGGGGTAGGAGAGATGGAAAGTTCTCCTTAGTACATATTAAGTTGTGGTGCACAGATTAGTTATCAATTACTCCATCAAAACAGTTATTCTGCAATTTAGCAGATTAAAACAACAAACATGTATTATCTCATAGGTTCTACTATTCTGAAATTTGGCTACAGTGTGGTTGGATGCTTCTAACTCAGCATCTCTCATGAGGTTACAGTCAAGCTGTCAGCCAGAGTTGTGGTTATCTCAAGGCTTGACTGGGGCTGTAAGCTCTGCTTTAGCTTTTTCACACAGCTATTGACAGACCAGCTGGCTGTTGGCCAGAGGCTTTAGTTCCTTGCTATATGGACCTCTCCATAGGACTGCTTCCCCCAGGAAAGAGAACCCAAGGTAGAAGCCACAATTTTGGTTAGAACCTCATCTCCAGATGTGGCATCCAGTCAGTTCTGTGGGCTTTGGTCACAAAGACCACCCTGATGCGCTGTGGGAGGGTGTGAGTTCCAGGAGGGGTGGGGTTGTTCAGGGCTACTGCAGAGGCTGCCGACCACAAGGTGTATGAGATGTCCTAGGGGAAATGTCACGTAGGCTGTTGGGTATAACCCACTGTAGCTCCCAGGAGTGATGTGGGCTATGGATAATTATTTCAAAGTCATACATCATGATATATGAAGCTGTTGGAAATGTATAAGAGGACCCAGGGAGAGAAATAGACAGAGAAAGGAAGAGGACCCTGGACCAGTCTGGACAAGCCTGACATTTAGCAGTCAATAGAGGAGAAGCCAGCAAAGGAAGGTGGCCAGGGAGGAAGGAGGGGGACCAGGACAGTGTGCACTCTGGGGTGACTTGACTGGAAGACAGGTTTCACTGGACAAGTTTCTCTGCCCCATGAAGTGAAAGAAATACATGGAGTATGTCTGAACTGAAAAGATTTTTCTGAAAAAAGTGCAATATAATGTAACTTGAAGTGTGAGTAGTTAAATTTGACCCAGATAGGAGCAAAGAACAATAGAACACATATACACATAGAACATATAAAGTCTTGGGAACCCTATGCCCATGTATTTAGTGACCCCTTGGCATGAGGCTTGGCCCCAACTCCCTGGGATTGTAGTAGAGGTAGGTAGAAAATCCCCATATAAGGCTTTTAGAGGTTGCTCTTGGAAATTAAGCTTAAAGACAAAATAATGAACTGTACAGCATGGGAGAAGCAGATGATCTGGGAAAATATCCATCCTTGTTACCATATGCTTTAAGTGTTACTATAGGAGGAGCCTTTTTCTTCAAATGCCTTAAATACCCTAGAAACCATATAGTAACGATGCTGAGGGTTCCTGATTAGGCTGTGTCCTGCTCAGTGATCCCGTGAACTTCACTGTTAATAAGAGGACCTGAGATGGTTGTTGAATATGTTTTCATACACCCAATGTGGCCTCCTTTCTCTGTTTTCTTTAGGTGCTCCTTAGAGAGTACTTTCAATGGTCCATGTTTTTCTAAAGACTTTCATATAAAAAAAGGAAAGTCTTTCATTCATAGATACTCCTCCCTCATTAAAAAAAAGAATAAAAATAAAATACTCTTCCTATCTGGTCACCTGGCACAAACTGGCTCGGTGGTTCTGACTACCTGTTTCATGAAAACAACACGATCTGAGTAGAAATGCCTCTGTCCACTCAGAAGGGAGTCATGACTGTGAACCATTTCTCTGCCCCCTCCCAATTATGCATGGCCATGTGACTTACTTTGCTCAGTAAAACATAAGAGGAGTGATATGTGTTACTTGTAGGTAGAAGCTTTAAAAGCCAGTGAGAGATTTGTCACACACTCTTCCCCTCTGCCAGAAAAACCACCAGTTTCTAGATTGCGGCTGTTATAGCTTGGGTCATGGGATGAAGACAATGAGAGTCCCCTTGTCATTCTGCGTTAGATACACAGTGTGAGCTAGAAATAAGCTTTTACTGTCTTTAGTTCCTGAGGTTTGGAGGTTTGCTTGTTAATGCAGCATACCCTAGCCTATCCTCACTAATATACTCAGGTGATATCTGAGCCAAATGCCTGCAAGGATTTCTGGTCTCTCCAGTTTACCAGACACCTTGGGAGCCTAAGAAGGAAGATGCTGCATGAGGCTTGCTCTTATGACTAATGCTCCTCTTACTGTTGGTAAGCTGGCAGGTGCACTCGTTTCCGTAATGCTCAAGTCAGCTTCATGATTTTAATCAAAGGTGGCAAAAATGACCTTTAGGTGTTTAATACACTCTGTAAGGGCAGCTAATGTTGAAGTGAAAATATATAAAGGTTCAATGCCCAGAAGGGATAGGATAGGAATTAAGGCTCTGACTTTTATTTTGAGAAACTATATGCATATATCTATATATCTATTTCTAGATATCTATATTTATATATAGATATATAATATCTCTCTCTATAGATATATCTAGAAATAGATATATAGATATATGAGTATGTGTATGTATGTATAGTGGAGCCTCGGTTCTTAAAATAAATTTGTTTCAGAAAACTGTTTGAAAAGTAATTTGTTTGAAAACTGAATCTTTTTTGTTTGTTGCCTGAGACATTCGTGACTGATCGATCATACAGGTATCAGCATGAAAGGGTTGTTGGGTGCAGAATTGAGACCTGAAGTTTTGTTAGACAGTCGAGGCATTTTTTGCATAATAACTTGGTCTAGAACCAACTTATTTGAGAACCAAGACATTTGAGAACCGAAGTTTGACTGTATGTATATACACATATATATTTAATCTTCAGCATCCTTCCAAGTTGTCCAGTATGGAGAGGAATAGTCACAAGCTCATTGTTAAGAGACAGTTCTTCCCAGATGTAGTTATCAATGGATGCATTTCAGAAATTGTTTTGTCATCAAAGGGCATTTGAAATGAATCATCCATAGTTACCATTGACTAATTTTTTTAAAGTAGCTGCAAAGAGTATTTTTAAATGCGCTTTCCTGGCTATCTAATTTCTGATCTAAGAATATCAGACTTAGGTTTTGCTCTCCATGTCCTGGCGGCAACGCATTCACTCTTTTAGTCTGACTTAAACAGAAGTGAAGCAGGGAGCATTTAGCCGTGGGCAGAACTGTGCTGCCTTAAGGATGTTGGCTATAAATCCACTCTCCCTAGAGGTTCACAATCAAAGTTCTCCCCCTCTCTCACTCACATGAGTGATATGATGATGATAAATTGCTTGGACATGACTGCTCCAGGCACTAGTGTGATGAATTATGTTGTTCAGGGCATGGCCAAAGATTCTCCATTGTTAGTCTGCAACCCTGAGTATTGGCAGTATTCATAAATAGCCTTCTGGCAATTGTGGTCTTGCTATGCATATTAAATTCTCTGTTTTCACCCATCACGGTTCTTAGTTCTTAATTATCCTCCGTCTTCCCTTGGATTCACTTAGTTAAACAGCCTTTTGCTTTTTTCAGTTCCCTACTCACCAAAAAGGTGGGGTGTTCTCACAGTTGTGATCAGTGAACACTGAGTCTTTTCTTCACAGAAACTGCTAAAGTAGTAATTATTAGTCCTTTTCATTAAGCCCAGAGTAATAATAGCTTATCTTAATTGGATGTTTATTTGATGTTTGAAAAGTATTTTGAAGAGAATATTGGCAAATACTGTTGTTAATTTAAGGCTCCTTTGTATAAATGAATGTCCACTGCAAACACAAAATCCTCAGTATTATTGTGTACCAGCAACAATTTCTTTCTTAATATAGCTTATTATTTTCAACTTTATATATGTATTGATTTCTGTAATATTTAAAATATTTTCATAAGCCCTGAAGGTCATGATGTTCATAAACCCTCCCGGGTCACACTTCTATGTCCCATCTACTACTACCTACCTTATGTATCTGAAAAGTTAAATGTTATGTCTTGGTCTCTAAAAGTTTGGAGGATATAGAAAGTGGGAGCCCCAGTTCAGGAGCACCTCACATCACTCAGCTTCTACATACGTCCTTTGTGGAGTCTGCTCAGCTGTTCAGCAAGCTTTCCTATTAGGCCCTGACAAACAACAGCAAGAGTGATTTATTTACTCTGAGTCCATACACTGAGCTATCACCTCATTGTCATCAAAATTTGTCAAAAAGGGTTACATTATATTACATATGCCTGGCCAGGCCTTTTGACAAGTTTTGCACTCGCTTTATGAACCCAGAGCTTCCAGATGTAATTAAAGGCCACTCTGTAGCTGGAATTAGACAACCTCTATTATTGACCTTATTAGTTTGTTGGGGCTATCATAACAAAATGTCATAGGCTGGGCAACTTAAACAACAGAAATTAACTTTTTCATAATTCTGGAGGCTAAAAGTCCAAGACCAAGGTATCGGTAAATTTGGTTTCTAATGCACCCCTCTTTTTGGCTTGCAGATGGCCTCCTCCCTGTGTCCTCACATGGTCTCTCTGCCCGTTTGCATCCTAATCCCTTCCCATAACTGCACAAAATAGTCCTATTGTATTAGGATCTACCCTAACAACCCCATTTTAATGTAATAACCTCTTCAAAGACTGAATCTCCAAATACAGTCACATTCTGAGGTACTGGGTGTTAGAGCTTCAACATAGGAATTTGTGGGGGGTGTCACATTTCAGCCCTTAAAAATGGCCTCAGGAAAGTACCATTTTTCAGGGTTATTTTTTAATTATCAAATTTGAGCAAGCAAGTGATAACCACAGGTCTTTGAAAGGTCTAATCAATTTAGGAACTTAACATAACTTAGATGAGAGCTTTATGTTTGTGACTTAAAACACTGACATAATTAGATAAAAATTGAAAAACCTCTATTAAATAAATTCTATATAGCTTATTAAGCTGTTAACCATAAAACATTCATAATCAAGTATACCTTTCCATCTGAACAACTATCCAAATACTTGTTATAACAACTCACAAATATCTTTACCCAAAATTTCTACTCTGAATCAAAAACTTGCTATGACTCATCCACACACTGGGCCATCAAAAAGGGCAACAGGATAGAGTACACTGTGGCCCTATCTCCAATGTCTCTAGAGGGTGACATCTTGTCTCATGGTGTTTAAATGTGCTGTGCATTATTGCCTCTTCATTATCAAAATGTCAAAAAAAAATCACAGAAGAATCTCTGAAGAGAGATGAGAAACCCAAGAAGCTTGAAAAGCTTTTACATTTAAAGACATATTGGGGGACTTCTGGCCAAGACGGAGCATAGGTAGATACACTGTGCCTCCTTGCACAACCAAAAGAAGGACAACAACAAATTTAAAAACAAAAAACAACCAGAACTAACAGAAAATTGAACTGTATGGAAGTCCAACAACAAAGGAGTTAAAGAAGAAACATTCATCCAGACTGGTAGGAGGGGTGGAGACAGGCAGCCAGGGCAGAGAGGACTCACAGCAAGGTGGCGGCTGGCAGACTGGGCGGTCCCACAGTTGTGTACAGATAAACCGTGAAGAACAACTGGGGAGCGAGACAGATCACGCAACCAAGGGTTCCAGCACAGGGAAATAAAGCCTCAAACCTCTGACTGAAAACATTTGTGGGGGTCGAGGTGGCAGTGGGAGAAATTCCCAGCCTCACAGGAAAGTCCATTGGAGAGACCCACAAGGTCCTAGAATGTACACAAGCCCACCCACCTGGGAATCAGCATCAGAAGGGCCCAATTTGACTGTGGGGAACTGGGGAAGTGACTGAAAACCAGCAGAGAGCTGAGTGAACAGCATTGTTCCCTCTCAGACCCTCCCCCACCAACAGCGTCACAACACAGCAACGTGGTTGCCCTGCCCTGGTGAACACCTAAAGCTCCACCCCTTACTATGTAATAGACACATAAAAACAAAACAAAACAAAAAATGGCCCCAATGAAAGAACAGATCAAAGCTCCAGAAAAACTATAACTAAGCAACAAAGAGATAGCCAACCTATCAGATACAGAGTTTAAAACACTGGTGATCAGGATGCTCACAGAACTGGTTGAATATGGTCACAAATTAGATGAACAAATGAAGGCTATGCTAAGTGAAATAAAGGAAAATGTACAGGGAACCAACAGTGAAGGGAAGGAAACCAAGACTCAAATCAATGGTATGGACCAGAAAGAAGAAAGAAACATTCAACCAGAACACAATGAAGAAACAAGAATTCAAAAAAATGAGGAGAGGCTTAGGAACCCCCAGGATGTCTTTAAACGTTCCAACATCCAAATCATATGGGTGTCAGAAGGAGAAGGAGAAGAGAAAGAAATTGAAAACTTATTTGAACAAATAATGAAACAGAACTTCCCCAATCTGGCAAAGGAAATAGACTTCCAGGGAGTCCAGGAATCTCAGAGAGTCCCAAAGAAGTTGGACCCAAGGAAGAACACACCAACACACATCATAATTACATTACTCAAGATTAAAGATAAGGAGAGAATCTTAAAAGCAGCAAGAGAAAAGGAGACAGTAACCTACAAAGGAGGTCCCATAAGACTGTCAGCTGATTTCTCAAAAAAAACCTTACAGGCAAGAAGGGGCTGGAAAGAAGTATTACAAGTCATGAAAGGCAAGGACCTACATCCAAGATGACTCTATCCAGCAAAGCTATCATTTAGAATGGAAGGGCAGATAAAGTGCTTCCCAGATAAGGTCAAGTTCAAGGAGTTCATCATCACCAGCCCTTATTATATGAAATGTTAAAGGGATTTATCTAAGAAAAAGAAGATCAAAAATAGGAACACTAAAATGACAACAAACTCACAGTTATTAACAACCGAACCTAAAACAAAAACAAAAACAAAAACAAACTAAGCAAACAACTAGAAAAGGAACAGAATCACAGAAATGGAGATCACATGGAGGGTCATCATCAGGGGAGTGGGTGGGGAGAGAGGGGGAAAAGGTACAGGGAATAAGAAGCATAAATGGTAGGTAGAAGATAGACAGGGGGAAGTTAAGAATAGTATAGCAAATGTAGAAGCCAAAGAACTTATATATATGACTCATGGACATGAACTAAAGAGGGGAATGCAGGTGGGAGGGGGTACACAGGGTAAAGCGGAATAAAGGGGGGAAAATGGGACAACTATAATAGCATAATCAATAAAATATATATTTAAAAAAAGACATATTGGGAATGAAAGTATCAAAGACTTCAGTTTGACCATCACCTGTCTATGTCTTTCATGTACACTATAGTTGATTCTGGGAAGCATTCAGTGTTCCTTCAGACTAGAAGCATAGTGTTCTTTTTAACAGTCAAAAATGTCTTTCATAGGGCCCTGGCTGGTGTGGCTCATTGGATTGAGCACTGCAAACCAAAGGGTTGCCGGTTTGATTCTCACTCAGGGCATGTGCCTGGGTTGTGGATTGTGGGTCAGGTCCCCAGTAGGGGACGCAGAAGAGGCAACCACACATTGATATTTCTCTCTTTCTCCCTCCCTTCCCTCTCTCTAAAAATAAATAACTAATATATTTTTAAAAATGTCTTTCATAGGAAATTAATAGGCAGAAATCTTTAGAGGATTGTCATGTGGGTATATAAGAGCAGGTTAGTAATATTTGGGATAATTGATTGACAGTTTGGAATGAGCTACAAAATATTATTTTCCTCTCACAAAACATTTTTTTTTTTAAGATTTTACTTGTTTACTTTTTAGAGAAATGGGAAGGGAAGGAGAAAGAGAGGGGGAGAAACATCAATGTGTGGTTGCCTCTCATGTGCCCCCAGCTGGGGACCTAGCCCACAACTCAGGCATGTGCCCTGACTGGGAATCAAACTGGAAACCCTTTGGTTCACAGGCCATACTTAATCCACTGAGCTACACCAGCCAAGGCCCCTTGCAAAACTTTTTAATCGTAATTTATTGTTGAAGCTGGGTGATGGAGACAGGGGTTCACTACACTACTCTCTCTACATTTGTGAACTTTTGAAAATACCCATATTAAAAAGTTTAATAAAATAAAATTTAAAAAAAGAAGAAATGAGTAGAATACTTAGCCTCCTTCCCTGCATATATCAGAGAAGACATGTGTATGTAGAATGAGGTTCTTCCTATCAGTAGCTCTATAGAAAGGTATTGTGGAAGCCCTCGTCCAGGAAAGGCTATAAGAGCATCTTTGTTAGTTTTGACCTAGATTATTTGGCATGCTTTTATCTCTCCCTGGAGTATGGCACTTCATGAGTCAGTGCCTTTGTACCAGTTCCTGAGCTTCCGAGGCTGTATTTTCTCTATGTTCAGTGTTTAACTTCAGAGATTTTCCATTTGCCACTGCAGAAATCCATTTAACACAGGAATTCATGAAGAGGCCGTTTGCTTCCAAGGCCCCATGCCTGGCTCATACCTTCTGCCCAATGCTTTTTACATAAATATTCTCCACTGTTTCAAAAGGATCTTTACAGGCAGACACTTGTCAAGAAAAGATTGCTGAGTGTACCTTAGAGGAAGGTTACTGAGGCCCTGTCCCTGCCTGTCACTGCCAGTGCCCACCCAGGTTCTCCCAGCTTCCACATGTAGGATTAGGAAGTGCCCTGGGCCTCACCTGAGAGTCTCACATTTCTGCATCTATTCCCTTAAGTTTGTGTTGCTTTGAACTCGCCCCATTATCCTTCAGAAGAGTACATCTTGAAGGTGGCCCTCTTACTCCCGTGTAACTGAGTATTTTGGAGCAGCTCCGTGAATAAGTAGTCAACAATCTGCCCCTTCAGTACTGACATTACTGAGACTTACACTTTACAACCGTATTTCACCTGGAGAGGGAGACGTTCTCGAAAATCGAGTGGCAGGGCCCCTTTCTGACCTTCTTCATTCCTCCCGGGCCCTGTTGTTTCACTTTTTGTCTGCGAGTATACAAAGATAAAAGTATTTTAAGCTAAGAGATCTGAGTTAAAAATGATTTCCATGAAGATTCACAATAGTTCTATATGTTCTTGTCTATTGTATTTCACTTAATTGTTAGATTTAAAATACTTAAAAGAACATACATAGTTTATCGCATTCAGGCTATTTCATGGAACTTTGCTGCTACTTATTTGCTACAGTGAGGTCAAAAGGATTCATTTCTGGATTGCTTTGCTTTTTGATAGACGAATCAGGATAGTAAAGATTTTTTATGTGGAATTTTCATAGCGTGTTGCATGGAGGTACGTAGTTGTTTTGTGAGCCTGTTCCCAGTCCTTCGTTTTTACTTTTGTGTTAGTAATACCAGGACTGAAATATGCCTTCGGTAATTATTGTGTATAATGTAGTGGTTTTACAGCATTGCTATTAAAGGAGAGTTTCTTTACATGTGGTTTCTGTGCAGAGAGTGATGTGTTAAACTTTAGAGTTTTATTCTATAAAAACTAGCATGTTTACTAAGTGGCTGTTCTATGTCTGCACACTTTCTTTACAGCCTATAATATATTTATTTAAATCTACATCATTTAAAATCTACATCAATTATAAAATCAATAAAAAGGTCTGAGAGTTAAAACTGGGTAATACTTTCTCTGACTAATTAGAAGTCAAGATTATATTTCTGAGGTACTGGGGGGATGTAAGCCCCAGAACAGGAGTTAGTTCTTTGACTGGCCATGAATAAATGAATGTGTTTCAGGACATTGTAGAGCTGTGAAATGAATGCCCTTTAGTTTTCATAAACTCGGTATATTCGGAATGAATGAGTAACTTCATTATTATTAATAGTCATCAAACTGGTCAAACTTGATTCACTCTCATATCATCTTCTTCAAAGCATTTGCTGTGCCTAGGTCCTACCTTTATTACTATTAATCACCTCATATTTTTCTTCAATTCTACCCATTGTTTTACTTCAGCCTATATCCATGAAATCACATGCTTATAATGTTACTTTTTTCATAAAATACATTAAAATAAACAAATGCTTGTTTAAAGTATTTTTAAATGTCCATATATCACTTAAAATCAGCGTGAACCACCAGTGGGCTGTATAGTTCACCTGAAAACATGAACAAAAACCAAGCAGATTATTCACTTTTTTATGTATCTCACCATCCACAAAAGAACAAAATAATTCTTGGTTGTAAAATTGGAACAAAACAATTTTAAGAATAGTTTCTGTACTTGCACTGTGATGACTAGGAGCTGTGAAAACTTCCTGTGTGTGAGTAAATGCACACACACACACGCACACATACACATAGATAGAGGATAGATTGTTTCAGCTGTTATTTGGGAAATAACCAAGACTTTTCAGTTCCTCACACAGTCAACATCATTTATTTGAGGGCTAATCAAGCCGCCTTTATTTTATGCTATTTTACTGTTATTCATGAGTAGTATAAAGAGTGATAATAAATAAGTAAAAATCTGGAACTTCTGGTAATTTTTATTTCATTCATCTGTTATTGATAATCGGAGGTTTAGAGTAAATACTGCGATATGGTTGGTTGGAGTTTGGTTTGTCCTAATGGGAAATTAGAAAAACAGTTAGCGTGGAGAAAGATGTCAACAGGTTTCACAACCCTCATACAGAAATGTTCTGCCTGATTTACTATGACATAATGAGGTCTGTCCAGAAAAAAAAACAGCCATCATTAACATAAAGAGAACTGCATCATTGATGTAACCTGGCAGCCAAGGAGAGTGGACTGGAATGTACATGTGTGAACAATGACGACTTCACTGTACTAGTCGGTGGGGGGTGGTAGACACCATTGAGTGAGCATGTGCACTGGGTGGCCCTCACATTCAAAATGACTGTGGTAGCAAAACAATGAATCTGCATCAAATTTTGCATTACCTACACAAAGCAATCTAGAGATTCAATGCAATTCCTATCAAGATTCCCATGACGTACTTCACAGAACTAGAACAAATATTTCAAAAATGTATATGGGAACACAAAAGGCCCCACATAGCAACAGCAGTCCTGAGAAAGAAGAACAAAGTCTGTTTCCTTTAATATATTTGAATAAAAGAGGAAAACTGATATTTTTAAGCAATGTCAAGATATATTTTACATAATGAGAAAAATTTCTGTTCATATGGTTAGTACACTTGAATTCAAGCATCCCAACTTTTTGATTTTTAACCTGTATGTTTAATAAAAGAGAAAATAAAAATAAAAATGAATAACCACATGTAATAAAAGTAAGTTTCAATATAAATTCATAATGAAAAATGTATAAAATGAGTTACTGTGAAGAATAGGCTAAGAAGTGTGAGTTTAATTTCATGGGATCTCTAAACAAGAATTCAAGGAAGAAGAGGGTAACAAGTGCTGCAGACTTTACCTATAAAATTAAAAATAACTTCTGATAGCTCGTTTTATGTAATAAGTTTGTATTGCTCCACAGCTTGTTGGTAAGAGTAGCTTTGAGCACTTAGAGGGCATATCTTTCTCCTCATTGTACTCCAATTTAAAAAGTGTTATTACTTCTTTTAGGAAACTGAGCCATGGAGCAGTTCTGAGATCTCCAGACACCCACAAGTCGAGAAAGGGAAGATTAGCAGCCATTGCCCTTCAGAGCCACTGATTTGCCATAACCAAGAAGACAAGCGAGTCTTTAATAATTCCAGAGACATTGCTAGCTGTTAATTCCTCTGTTGTTAGTGCCTTGAGAGTTAGGATAATCCCTTTGCAATTCTCCTGTGGTGTGTCCAGAGAGAATCAGAGGATTAGAGGCCCTTCAAACGAACACAATACCCTGTCAGTCTGTGCAGTGTGCGTCATTTGTCATGGACACAACGTAGTCATTTTGCACCGCTGCCACCAACCAGAAAGGGTTTTGGGTCTGGGCAGTGCTTTTCTGAGCTGGAGTTTCCTTCGTTCTGGCCCTCAATTGGATGCTTCCATAGAACACCCCGGCTCATTCTTCTCTGGGCAATGAGGAGCCAGGCGCAGCTTCCACTCTGCGCTGAAAGCTGTGGAGACTGTGCAGACAGGTGTCTTGCATAGTCTACTTTCTTGCTTTCTCCTCGGGGTGGGCTGGGGCCGTGTCCACTACCAGTGTCTCTGGTGGCCTTCCTTCTTCCCAGAGTCAGTGAATGAACCCTGATAACACACACTCCATTTCTGCCGCTCAGTCTTTATGTTTAATATGTTTAGCTGTTTAGTTATTCCTCAAACATTCTGTCTTCAGGAAAAGCTTATTTGGTTACTTGTACATCTGTGAAATGTTCCTGCATAGGACTTTGTTTATCCTGAGTCTTTTTTTTTAATTGATTGTTAGAGAGAGAGGAAGGGGGGAGAGAGAGACAAAGAGAGAAACATCGATTTGCTGTTCACCCATTTATTCATTCACTGACTGGGGATCGAATGCACAATCTTGGTTTATTGGGGTGACACCCTAACCAACTGAGCTATTAGGCCAGGGCACACCCTAAGGGCCTTAATTGTGTTTATGTATATGATGTATATCGTTTACTGTAATCTTGATTAAATTGTAAACTCCTTGCAGACAGGGGCCAAGTCCACTTTTTGTTTCAATACCACAGAGGGCCTGACATAATTTATTACCGCGTTGTAAGTCCTAAACCAACAAACGAAAAGGAAAACCAACCAAAACAAAAAACTTACCATCCTGTGAAAGGACATCTATTCAATTAGGGGGTGTATGGTGAACCTGCTTTTAGAAGTGCAATGCTTTATTGCTGAGTACCGCTTTTTTTAAGCTTTCATATCATAACAACATGGCTCCACCACAATTAATCTCATATGGTAATGCAGTGACAATGAGATGATTTCTCTGGAGAATCTATGCTAATACTATTAAAATGCTCTTACAATGTCAAAATGATGGCAGTGGAAGCATGTGGGGACTGTGCTATGCGATTATGATGTTATAGTGATGGGCGATTACCATAGGAAACTACTAATTCAACTCTGCAGGGACTTGCATTATGAAACCATTATAACATGAGATTATAATGACACAATAACTTGGATGCACTTTCGTGATGTGAAAACTAAAAGCTAATTGGAATGCAAGCAGTGTTACCATTAAATTGTAATTAAACACCGAAAGCAATACTTGGTTAAATTTAAGACAGAGACGTGCAATCCAGAAATGAAGACTGTGAGGAAAGGACTCATACCAAATGTAAGCTCAGGAATGGGCAGAAACCATTTACCACTGTGCCCGTCAGTGCTGGGTACGAAAGTTCAGTCACGGTTTGCCCCCATGCTCGTCCCCTAGGTAACCAAAGCCAGGAGCAGGACTCGGACCCTTGGACCCACCTCCCATCTCGAGCTGTACCACCGCCTAACGTGTCAGGTCTCCTTGTCTCGTTTTCAAAGTGGGCATGATTGTGTCTTACCTCCCACAACCCTAGAGCAAATAACCTTTTAGGTCAGAGTAACCTTTTCAAAAATATAGCAAAATTAGTTCATGACCAAATCAGACAAAACACAAGCACAAAGGAGGGAAAAAAAACTAAAAAAAATGTTTTACCACGTAGAAATGACCTGTGTGAGCAAGTATCTCTGGATATTTTTTTCAGACTCTTCCCTGTGTATAGTATATATTATTTTTTCTTCAAAGACTTGTATTATACAGTATTTTAAAAGCTTACTTATTAATTTCTTCCATCTCTCCCCATTGCAACATCTATCTCTTATTAAAGAGATTCCAGTTGATATGTTTTTGTTTGTTTTTTAAAGGTCAGCTCGAACTGGGAGATTTTTCATATCACCCAGGACACTATATTTTACTACTAGCAAACAGTGTTTGACAGAGTTTATGCCCTACATATATCAGTTTTAAGATGGTTCCATATTATATTTTTCAGATTCTGTTGGCAACACCACAGGTAGTTCATTAACACTTCTCTGTGTGTAGAAATGAATAGCAGATCTGTGAAGTCACAGAGTTCCAGTTTGTTCTCAGCTAATGGTTACTATATGGCTTAGGTCAACACAAAGGCAGGTTATGAAAAACTAGGAAAATTTAAGTGGCTAAGCTTGATAGATAGGCGCCTGCGTTAGCTTGTTCCAATGATGTAAGGACATACACTCCCTCCTAACTATGAGTCGGAGTGGTGACTACTCCTTGTTTTAAATGTGGCGAAGATCAGCTTTTTGTTATTAAGTATTTAGTTCTTACTTAGATATGCTATGTGCTTTGTAGTTATTTTTATCCTCTTCCTGCAACAGCCAATTTAAGTAGAGAAGTCTCAGTTACTCGAGTCCTTATTTCTGTAATTAGGAAAAGGAAAGCACAGTGCAATTAAGTGGCTTGCTTCATTTGCCCAGTCAACAACAGTGGAGCTGGCATTCGCCTTTCTGGTCCTAGAGAACGGTAGCTTCTTTCCCCGGCCAATGAGCGGTGCCGCTTCTGACTAGCAGCTCCACATTAGTCGGCAGCAGGATAGCTTATGTGATGTGTACAGTAAATATCTCCATTATTTTACAGTAAGTATCTCAACTTGCCTGACAAGTTGGGAGGCTGGGTTGTAGTCCCGGCTGTCTGGCCCTCACAGGATCAAGTGCTCAGTATTTACATCTAAAAGTGAAGTTATTGAATTATGTGATCTATCCCTGTAGTCCCTTTCAGCTCAAAAATTCTGAGATCAAATAGCACTTAACATTTATTGAAACTTACATATTTTAATGATACATTATTGATCATTTTCATATTTAATAAATACATTTATTTCACCTACTTTAAAACCATTCATTTGAATTCAAAATCATATCTTATGTAGATGCATCTATTACTTTGATGTGTTATGGCAGATTTGTAATTTGATTTAAAAATGCCCTTTTTTATTTAGGGAATTTATTGAAATTATTAAACTTGCAGATGTAAATCTAATCCAAAGAAGAGATTAAAATTATAGTCCTGCCCTGGCTTGAACATCGTCCTGTACATCAAAAGGTTATGGGTTTAATCCGCCAGTCGGGGCACATACGATAGGCAACCAATTGATGTTTTTCTCTCACATTGATTTTTTTCTGTCTGTCTCTGTCTCTGTCTCTGACTTCCTGCTTCCCTAATATCAATGAACATAACCTTGGGTGATGATTAAAAATATACATATTATATTCCTTTTGAGTGCCTGTGATATTGTTAAAATACAGTTAGAACTACAATAAAAAGAAACTTTTGCATAATTGTACAAGTATGCAGATCAATAGTTAAATTGAATAATATTTAAAATATGTGCTTTCTGTGAATTCTTAAGAAGCAGGGGGTAGCAATGATTAAGATGGCAATTAAACTATAGTGCCTGACAAATCTTTCTAAATCTTTCAGGGCACCTTATTTTTCAGGCGGAAATATATAAGCAATCAAACCCCCTTTATATTTAAATGCATATATGTGATAAGGTATTAGTTAAAAATGTATTTGGCCATAGGGAATTTCTCAATTTTGTAAGTCTTTTTAATCTAGAGAATTTAGAATTCCATTAGAGCATTTTTATTTATTTATTTATTTGACCACCTCAGACAGGGAAAGAGTGATGATTACTCTGTGCCACGAGTAGTTATTACAAATTTGTCCTTGATCCCATTGTAGTAAATCAGTTTTCAGGAGGAGCTGTGTGCTACTTTCTTTTTAGTACATCACTTCTTAGCTTTCCCAAAAAGAGGTTCTGTGTCAGGTGACCTGCTCTCTAAGGACTAGGCGAAACTTGTTATCTTGCCTTCTTTTCTAGATCCAGTAATAAAGGTGATCGTAATAAAGGTGATCTCAAACCTGAGGATCCACAAAATCTCAACACAATTTTTGATTTTGTGTTTTCATTTTTATGATGATCTAAACCATTTTAAGCATACTTCACATCCCTGTGACCACCTGACAATCAAATATTGCCATAGGATTTCATTATTTGTGTTTTTCAGACTTCAGTGATATGAAGTTATTACTTAAAATAATAGCATTTCTCTTTTTACAATTCTTCTCATACTGGGATCTCAGTTTCCCTGGGAGCCATGAGTGTATTTTCCAAGATGTCAGGAGGCGTTTGGATTGAGAGAGTGGTGCCCTAGTCCCGTAAAGTGGTTTGGGCCCTTTCTTTTCCTTTATCAGAAGTGGAGTTGGTTTATCAACCAGATCACACATGACACCTGCATGTATGTTTGTTTTTCAGAGGTTACTTTAGAGTCTATACCACTATCCCAAGGGTAAAACCAAGGGTCAGGACTGGCTCAGTTTTCTGCCCTTTCTCAGTTTGTCTAGCCCTGCAGTTTGTACTGTGTCTTCAATGTAACCAACCCCGCCCCACCCAAGATGACCTCCTTAGACTGGTGCCCACCCACACTCTTGAGAAGATGGAAGCATGGGGGTATCAGGAAGGGAGCTGTGGAGAGAGGTCAGCCATGACCTGAGGAACCAATCAAAATGAGAAATTATGCATCATACAAACTGGGATTCTTGTTCTGTCTTCTTTTCCAAGAAAAGGGTGATGTATCTTTTCTTTGTTATATATGTTAGGTGGTAACTAATAAGCACTGGTAGAGACCTGGCCAGTGGCTCAGCTGGTTGGAGCATTGTCCCATGTACACCAAAAGGTTGTGGGTTTGATCCCTGATCAGGGCACATACCTAGATTGTGGGTTCAGTCCTAGGTCGGGGCCCATATGGGATTGCTTCTCTCTCACACTGATGTTTCTCTTTCCCTTCCTTTCTCTCTAAAAATCAATAGAAACATATCCTTGGGTGAGGATTAAAGAAAATAAATAAGTGTAGGTTGACTCTCAATAGAGAAACCTATGGATTTTATACCATTTTTTTTTTACAATCTCCCAAGGGATGCTTACATAGCTTATAGCAGTATATTCTGTCTTCAGTGGAAATGGAAGATAGCCCATCATCCTTGTCTGAATAATAACACCATGTCCGCATTGGCAAAATTAGAACAATAATAATAAAAGTGGATTTCATCCTGTGTCCTGCGGCCCATCTTCTACTTGGATACTTTTTGGTGACTCATCTTCTGTTGATCCCTTGCTTACTTCACAGAGACATCAGGAGATTTAATTAAAGTGTGTAGAATGCCTTAAGCTCGTCAGAGAAACACACAGCATTCTTTGTGTAGATAATACTTTTAAATTCCATAATCTCTGGAAGGTAATGAAACCAGCAATATAGGAAGCTAGGGCCTCGGCAGAGCTAGCATTTTATGAAGACGCATTCATACAGTGTTACAATAGCAGTCATCACTGTGGGCTTGAGAGTTCAGAGTTCAATTACTGCAAACTTCCTTAATTGTAAATATTTTTATTGAATTTTCCCATCTATAAATAACACATTTAAGAGACCAATAAGTATTCCAGTCAAGATGATTTTAGTGAACTTTTAAGACCGTTCATTTTATTTTCAAACTATGATTATGAAAAGGACTTTCCAGAGCGATCATTGTTAACACTTTTGTAATTTCGGGGAGACAAAAAGAGAGAGCGTGTTTCGGTCTTCCATTGCCCTGAAACGTGGTCCTACTCTTTAAATCCCTGAAGAACAATGGAAAGCACTTTAATTTCCTACCTCATCTCCTGGCCTCCTGTCTCCAGCATTCAGCCTGGACTTCTGCTCCCATTTAACTACTATCATCCTAATACCAAGCTCATCCTCTGGGGCCCGCCGGTGAGTCCGTATTTTCCACTATAGACGGACAGTACAATCTGTGTATGAGCCTCTACAGACTACAGATTCTGAAACATGCCCTTCATTGTTCTTGCCACCAGAATGCCTCCTTGTAAAGATCCTCTGAACATGTTGTGGCCTTGCCTGAACAGCATCTTTTCCAGGAAGCCTTCCCAGTCCCTCCAGTATTGGTGAATCTTGTCCCCAGGGCACTGCTGTAACTCTTTTGTAGCATTCCCTGCACTCTGTTTTATATCATGGGTGTCCCACTAACATATAAAAAACATCCGTCTTGCATCAAATACTCACCATGTGCCATGCACTGTGTTGGGGGCTTTTCTGGTCTCTATGACAAGCTTTCTTTTCCATCTTTGTTTCCCATAGCGTCATCCTTTGAACACTGTAGACTCCCAACAAACATCTGCCACGCTGAACTGAAATATATTCAGATGAAACTTGTGGGTGCCTGGAAAGCAGAGTTCTGCATGTTGTCCTACTCTGCTCTGAGAAGGTAAGGCTCATGCTATCCCCTCAAGCCTATATCAAAGCAGCCTTCCAAGTAGAATAACGATAGCTGGTCACAAGCCTGTGAAGAGGTCATGACGCTCATGGAAACACTGGATTGCTCTTGGCCAGAAGTACATTTTATCAGTGTGGAACTGCAGGGTAGATAGAGCAAATAGTGTTCCTTGGTTGGTCAGGTCGCTATTGAAGATGTTCTTCCTCGCTGATGGCTCATGTAGCTCAGAGTTGGTGCCTGTTTCTCCATGTGTGGAATGGAATTAAAGTGGCTATCAGAACAAAAGCTAGTTATACACTGGTGGCTCTCCTTTTCATCAAGCATGGGCGGCGTTTCTCCTTCAGGTGCCCGAGCGGCAGCTGTCATCCTCGGAAGTCACCAGAATGTGACAGGGAGAGCTACAATCAGGCTGGAAGAGATCTCCTTGCAGTGACTCTCAGCCTTTTTCTGTGATTACCATTTTTTACACCAAAAAGGGTAGGCCTGAGAATTCAAAAGGATGTATGTGGCACTGAATCTCCTTACCTGAATTAGTTAAGCAGGGTAGTGAAAGTCAGGACTTTTGCAAGAGAGTCATGTGGTCTTCAAAATAAGGAACCTGAGATGATTTTGTGGGAAATACCTTCAGATATATATTTATCCATGCAACTGAGAGTTCTCAATGATTTCAAGGAAGATGGTTTAAAAATGAAATTGCCTTAAAAAGAAATCAGTGTGGATGTTCTCTATACTTAAAAAATTAATCTAAGATCAATTATCCAGTGTTACTCCAAAAAAGGCACAGGTGGCAAACACAAGGACTGGGGGCCGAATCCAGCCCTCCACCTTATTTTATCTGGCCTGGCACCTTGTTTCTACCCGGTGGCAGCGCCGAGCTCTCGCTTAACTGTTAAGGAGTAGTTACATGTATACAGTCCTAAAATTACATTCAGCCTTTTGAAGGCAGCCGTAAGGCTGACATGGTCCCCAGTGAAAATGAGTTTGACACCCCTGTATAAAGGCATGACTCCAGACACAAATCACCTGCAGTAATTATCCTAAGTATTTTTAGTTTTCTGATTTGTAATTGGCTTCTACCAATTCAGATAGGAAATGTCCTTGAAGATAGTCATATACCGTTATTTTCATATGCTCAGGAGCCTTGCTCTTATTTAAGGAAAGTTTAAAAAGTAAAATAAAAATCATGGGTATTCCTATGTGGTATTGTGTTGGGTACAGAATAACAATCTAAAATGGCATGTTCACCATCATTGGAAAGCTTTGAGTGCAAAAATACAGTAAACTCGTAAGAACAAACATGGCTTCAAAATTCATAGCCCAGAAAGTTTTGAGAAAACAATCATGGCTTTTAATAATTTTCAGCTGTTTTGACTTTGGAAAATACTGTGATAAGCCATGAAAGGAGTGTGCCATGATTTTGAAATTATGCATTATCAAAAATATATTGAATAGCCCTGGCTGGTGTGGCTCAGTGGATTGAGTGCCAGCCCGCGAACCAAAGGGTCGCCAGTTCAATTCCCAGTCAAGGCACCTGCCTGGGTTGTGGGCCAGGTCCCCAGTAGGGGGCACGTGAGAGGCAACCACACATTGATGCTTCTCTCCCTCTCTTTCTCCCTCCCTCTCCCTCTCTCTAAAAATGAATAAATAAAATCTTTAAAAAGGGAAATATATTGAATAAATATTCCAGGACAATTTTTTAGTCCTTTGCTAGCACCTGCTAAACTGTTTTTCCTTTCTGGTCTTGATTCTACTTCCATTTATATCACTAGTTTCCTTGTTCTTGCTTTAATATTTGTTTTCTTCACTGTTATGTTATCTTTCCTATGAGTTACCTCAAATCCTTAGTGGAATAGGCTGGATTAAAACAAGCAAATGTAGAAATGTTAATTAAGTACTGATTTTGTGCCAGGCACTGCAGGGGCTGAGGACTGAGGGAGGAGACATGGACTCTGCCCTGAAGGACCTCAGTATCTGGTGGAGAGAGACATTAGCATAAGAGGTGAGCTTCAAGGTTAAACTTGAAGTGCTAAGAGAGAACCTAGAGTCAGCATCTTACCCAGATTGCTGGGACAATAAGGAAGAACGTCAGGAAAATACTCTAATTAGAAATAGTGTCAAAGCCCCACTCTGGAGGTCCAGTAGAAGTCAACAGGGAGAAGAACAGGGTTGGAGAAGCAGAGTGGGAGTGGGTTGGGTTCGGAAAGCTCAGAAAAAAAGAGGCAGAAACACATTTGAGGACATGAAACTGGTGCAGACGTGTTGAGTCCAGAGAAGGGCAGGTACTTCAACATGGCCAGAGCCCAGAGTGGGTCCAGAGTAGGCACCACCAAGCTCCAGGCTCAGATTTATTTCTTAATGTTGGCAGGAGGACTACAGAAGAGACAAATCCGGGTCTGTGTTTTAGAAAGAGCCCTTCCGTAGGCACGGTGAAGGCAGGTCAGAGAGGCAGGGACAAGTTTAGGGGCTCTTACTGCGATCCATGTGTGAGGTGATGGTGGTTCTCACTAAGGCAGTGGCTCTGAGGATGAAGAGGGAAAGATGATCTAAAGAGTGACAAACGTGGTGGGATTTAAGCCATTTAGAAATCAAGTCCTTGTGACTGGGGTGGGAGTCTTCAAGGAAATTCAGGTTATTTTTTTTTTTTTTTAACATGGGCCATTGGGTAGAGGTAGTGTCAGAGAGAAAGAGAATGAAGACATCTACATTCTGTCTGAAGACTAAATATGGTGACTTAGGTAAACTGCCACAGGCTGTGCTTGGCACGAAGTAATTATCCAACAAGGCTTCTATTGTCGTCGTAATCACAGGCTAAACTGGTCTGATTAGTCCTAACAGAACTCTCCATGAAGTGCTGATCATGGTCAATATTTGGCATTCTCTGAGCAGACTCAGGTTCAAATGGCAACCTTCCACTCTGTGACGCTAGACAAGTTTCTTCACTTTTCTTGGCCTCCATTTCTTTATATAATATCAACTCAGGAGTGTTTTAGTGAGAATTTGAAATAAGAAATATAAAGTGCTTTTGTAGCAGCTGATACAGAGTAGGAGCTCAGTGGGCAGTGGCTTAGTAAATGAATAAAAGGCATTATTGTTGGTTCCCGCCCTCGAAATGAGGGTGGGGTTCTCTCTTATTTATCTTTGCGTCTCCCATAGGCTCTGCCTGCCTAGTACTGGGTTTTACACCAAAGGGATATCCCCAAAATATTTATGGAATCTATGATAACTGGTTTTATTTCATCTTTCTTAGTGTTTTTCTGCTAAGCTGCCAAAGACTTTTAACCTTCCTTAAAAAGAGGATTCTTTTTATATTTTGTCCTTATATGGTTTATCTTTACTTAAAATTTATTTTGTTTGATCCTCTTTTTTTCCCTTATAAATAATGACCCACACTTTAAAATTTCTGATGCTCTTCTGTGAAACATCTCCTTGACAACCCCCATCTGCACGCCGACCCCACACAGGACTGTACCCAATAGTGGAAGCATGATCCTTGTGTGGCTTGACTGTGATAAAAATTACTCAGGCTGCTGAACCTTTGCCAGAATTCTTACTGGGCGCCACGATTTCCATAGAGTCTGGATCAGTCCATGAAGAACTCGGCCAGACAGCTTGAATTTAATCAAAGTGAACCACAGCCGCTGCAAAGGCATGTAATTTGAAGAGAAATATTCACACACGAACAATATAAAATCCCGGGCACAACTGGCAAATTAGCAATTCTGTGATAATAAAAATGAATTTGAAGTAGCTCTTGAGTTCATACATCTTTGCCTGCCTGCGTGTCTTAGAGAACTCAAAATCTACATTCTGTTATTTCACATGTGGCATTAGCATAAGCATCAGATAGGTTTACAGTGGTGACATTGATCTTTTCCCATTTTATTCCCTTTTATTAATTATAGACGAAAGAGTTAAACATAAAAAACTGGTAAATGCATGAAATTGTAATGAATGAAAAGAATATTTATCTTTGCTCCTTCTACTACCAAAAGATACAAGTAACATTTTAGTGTTTCTACTTAAGCTCTACATAAATTTATAATGCTTTAAGTTGTTTTGTATTTTGATTTTTCACATGTTATAATAAAGGCATTTCCCTCCATCATTAAATAGTCTTTGAAAATATAACTTGAATGTTTACATAATATTCCATCATATAGTAAACAGTTTCATATTGTAGAATATTTTGGTTTCTATTCTAAATAATGCCAGATGAAATTTTTGCACATAAATAATTTTTACATGCATCTAAATGTTTCCTTAAGATGGATTCCCAGTGGCAAAGTAACATTTCAGGACTTCGGATACATCTTGTGAAACTGCTTTTCAGAAAAGTTGGGCAAATTTGCTTTTTGCCAGTCCTGTGTTTAGGAAGGGTACCATATCGCCACGCTCTGTGGTCTTGCTTATCTTTCACAAGCCAATTGGCGAACCAGGTTTTTTTTAGGTATAACTAACAATATTATATTAGTTTGATGTGTCTCCCATGTGATGCTTTCTGTTGGATGCCCACAGCATGACCACGGCTGGCAACTTTGAGGACTAAGTTGTCATTTAATTGGGCAGCCTTCTCCCTAAAGAGTGGAGCTAGATTTGTATTCATGAAAAATTCCAAATGGTCAGTTGATGTTTCCTTGTGTTTCAAGTGTAACTTTAAATATCATATACATTTTAAATGTTTTTACTGCTTAGCACTGTTATACAAAACTCAAATCAGCATCCCCCTTCCCCATGTTTGGGGTTTATGGGGCAGTAGTATTTCCAAGAAAATATCTTAGTTATTTGATGTGTAGGCCTTTGGACACTATTCCATTATATTGTATCCTCTGGAAATTATTTAAAAAAATAACATCATGATTCAGGTTTTATTTGTAGGCTTGAGAATTTTATGTATGTAGCCACTGCTGTCTTCATTTATCACTAAGAACATGTAATTTCAACAAGATAGTGACATTTGTTTATATTCAAAAGAAAAAGTAATTATTTGTGGATATTTTAATCCAATGGGATTTGGAGTCTTGTTCTACAAATTACATTCCTGTTTTACTTGCAAACTTCAACAACAAAAAAATTAATTATTGTAATTTCAGATTTACAGTACATTTTACTTTATTCATTTTAGAACAAAACTTTTGGCACTTTCACTCATTCTTTAATTAAGGCATAAACTAATTACAGTTGACCCTTGAACAGCACCAGTTTTGAAGTGTGTGGATCCACTTACATGAGGACCTGTTTACAATAAATATACAGTCAGCCCTCTGTATCCAGTTTTGCATCCTCACGTTACCAACTCTGAGTCCACAATACTGTTTTCGTTCCCTGTTGGTGGAATCCAAGGGTGCAGAGGGCCAACTGTATACATTGTTCTACATCATTTCATATAGGGGACTGGAGCATTGGGAATTTTGGCATCTGTGGGGGTCATGGAAGCATCTCCCCGTCATACCCAGGGACAACTTAGTTACATTTTGGGGAGAGTCAAAAGTTGTACGTGGATTTTCACCTGTGTGGGAGTGTGCACCCCTAACTCTCACATTGTTCAAGGGTAAACTCTACTTTCTCTCTACTCAATTTAGTTCAATTTCACAGATGGAAACCAAATACTAGATACTATGTGAGTATAGACAATAAAAGAGAGACCCCATTCCCCTCCTACACGCACACAGCACATAGTCAAACAGAGACAAATCCCTTAATAGGTTATCAGTTAGGTACAAAGTGGTGTGTGCTGTGACATGCTGTTCAATCTTGTTACATGATATCTTCAGTGTGAGTGCCCCCAGGCCCAGCTGACAGGTTCCTTAGATAAACCAAATCTGTGCACTAATAAACTGACCACTCAAGTGAATTCTCATTCAAGCATTCCTATTTCCTCAATACTAATTTCTGTTCCTGCCTAGCATCTCGGCATCTCTTTGTTCAGCTCTGGCCGACTGCTATAGATACTCATAAATATCAAGTAATAGGATGCAAACAGATTGTTAAGGAAAATTGAAACTTTTTTTTAAAAAAGTAGTCTGTCATGAAGTTGGTGAAAGTGATATTGGAGAAATCTAAACCACAGAGAAAGCCCAATGAGAATGTGACAGAGTTAAATCCTCATAACCCAAGAGGAGACATTGGCATGGAAAGTATCAGAATATGGGCATCCAAAGAGAGGAAGTTCTGTAACAACTGGTTAATAGAGGACCTTGGTAAAAATATATATATATGTATGTATATTTTTTCAATAACCTTTTTCATCACTGAGGTATAAAAGTCAAGTAAAGGATGCCATATCATATAATTTTGTCCTACTCCAACCCAAATCCAACATTCAGTTAATCCTTTGTCCTATCAGGACATATTTATGACTTATTTTTATCATGTTCATCTTATTTTTCTAATTTGAAATCTTAATCAAGTCCTTTAAGTGTGACTGATTATTCAATATTGTTCTCCGTATCTTTTGGTAGTCTCTTGATATGTAAAAACCATCCCCAAAACACTAGTTTTAAACAACAACTACTGATGGTTTATTATCTCCCATAATTCTGCGGGCTGACCAGACTCTGCTGGGTTGGCTGTAGCTGAGACTGAAGTCATGTGAAATTTCAGCTGCGTTAGAATGTTCAGGATAACTCATTCACTCTTCTGATACCATCACAGTGCTAGCCACAGGCTGAGCTCAGTAAGGCCCCTGGAGTGACTGGGGGCTCTCTCTCCATGTAGTCTCAGGGTCCTTCCTTTCCCACATGGAAGGGTAGCCAGACTTCCTACATTACAGCTCAAGTTTCCCCAAAGCACAAAAGCAGATTTGGGTTCCAAACTGACATATAGCTTCACTGCTACTACACATTCTATTGGTTAAAGCGAGTCACAGGCCAGCCCAGATTCAGCGTGGAAGGAGAGTGCACATGGATTTGAATTTGGGAAGGTAGGCTTCGCCAAAAACCATCAGTGGAGACCAGCTAACACACTGTATTAAAAATATTCATTTCAAAAGGCATTTCCAGTATCAATCATCCATGGATAACAAGGCCTCCTACAGTTTTAATCACTTGGGTACGTCATGTCCAAAAGCCTAATGGGTTCTGATGTCAATCGCAACAGTCAGTCTCCTTTTAATAATCACAGGCCTCAAGTGAAGGAATTCATTTATAAGCAAAATTAGAGCCTCAGTTTGATTCATAAACGTCAGCCTTTATGGATAGTTTTTTTAAAGAACAAATTTAGGTTCATTTGCCTCAGCAAATGTTTGTAAAATAATTCAAAGTTTGGAGTATAGTAATTCTGAACATTTATAATTTATGTAGTGCTTTTACATATAATCTTAACTTATCTTTTTATTCCAAATATTATGCAGTAGATATTATTCTAGTTGAGGTAAAGAAACTAATTCATCGTAAGCTTTTAAATTTTCTACAGTCACACAGCTAGAAAACTTTGGAGTCAGGACTCCAAGTTCAGGCTTACCTGTCCCTCCTAGAGTTTTCTTTTAAACGTAGAAATGTCTGCAACTTAAGTTCATTCATGTAATCTCTCCCTCCCTCCCTCCATGTACATGTACGCATGCACCCACAGGCATGTAAATACACATTTAAAAAACCATTCTTAAAGTGCAGCCTTCAATGGGACTCATAACTGATGAATGAAAGTCACTCTTTCTCTCTCTCATTACATGGATATATATGTACGTAAAATATACACATGTGTGTAAAATATACATTTTAAAAACTATACTTAAAATATAGCCTTCATTGATAGTGATGTATAGAAAGTCAATACTATCCTTTTCAAATGAAATGATATTACAGAAGCACGGATGCATGGATGCCATCTGGTCCAACCCCTTCATTTCTCAAAATGGGAAAATAGACTCAGAGTGGCTAAGTAACTTGCCGAAAGTCACACAGCTATTGCGTGGAAGAGCCAAGGGCTCCTGACTCTGAGTTTACCATTCTTCTCACTACACAAAACCACGTGAAGAAGAGCCTTTCATATGAAATTGTGCAAGGAATACGGATATTTTATATGTCCAAAGCATTAATTTGTGATTTGCCAGGAATTAAAAGTAAGAGCTCTTTAATGACTAAATATAGTTAAGGACCAGCTGGGCAGTTTGCTCAGAATAGGAGACAACCAACCCATTGCTAGGAATCAATGGAAGAAAAAATTCCTTCTATAAAAAGCTAAGGGTTAACTTTAACGTGAAGAGTTCTTTATGGAGGAAAAGAAATTGTAACTGTATTGAGTAAGGTGGTATAATGTTTCACTCCCAGGGTTATTATATGAGAATAGCAAAATTAAGAAATTTACATGAAATGTCCTCCCAGCACTGAGTGTGGAACCTTCTGGGAGTAGAAAGGCTTAGATGTGCTAGACCTCAAGGTTTTCCAAATGAAGAAAAGCATAAAGGTCAGTCCTGCAGACAGCATTTGGCAATGCTGCACTTCATGCCACTCTTGGATGTTACTATGGTAAGCAGTGAGGAATGCTGCCTTTTGACCTGAGTAGATAGAAATAGTGGGTTTTTCCTCCCTCCCCTTCCCTCCCTCTACTCTCCCTCCTACCATTTCTTTTATTAAGGAGAAAAAAGTTTCAATTTGTTGATCAAACAGATAACAAATTCAAGAAGTCAGTACAGTCATGTACCACTAAGTGACAAGGACACATTCTGAGAAACGCATTGCAGGCGATTTTGTCGTGGGAACATTATTGGGTGCACTTACAGAACACTAGCTGGTACGGCCAACACACAGCCCGGTTATGTGGTCGAACCTACTGCTCCTAGGCTATACGCCCGTGCAGTGTGTTCTGTACAAATATTCAGGAGATTAAATCAAGCACAAGAGAAAATGATGCAATCAAAAAACTCAGTGACCACAAAATGCATGAGACTGCTGCCAGCATAATGGCGTATTGGGTTACAGCAACTTTTTTTCAATATAAGTAGAAAGAGCAGACCCTAAATTATTGGTTAAAACTACAGAACTATAGTGGAGCAAACACATACACCAGTGACACCGTCATCTTGGTATCACTATAAAGTATTACTTACTGTATATAACTGTGTGTGCTGTACTTTTCCATGACTGGCAGTGCAGTAAGTTTGTTTACACCAGCATGACCGCAAGCACGCGGGAAACGTGTCACATGACCACATTAGGACAGCTCTGCTGTCACTAGGCGTAGGAACTGCCCTGCCCCACTAGAGGATTGCTGTGGCATGCGTGGCCCATCGCTGACTGAAAGGTTGTGACGGTAGTGCTATTTGCCAAGGTCAAACTGCGTGTGAGGCAAAGGGCTGCCAGTTGGCCTGCTATTGACTAAAGAGTCAATTAAGCCACAAGCCCAATGCCTCCTGTTGAGCATCCTGATGGGATTTCTGACTTTAATAATCGCAACTGATTATTTATACCAAGGAGTGCAGGACAGGGGTCCTGTGAATGTCTTTTTCCAGGTGTGCCATTTCCTGGGTACATCTCTGCCACCATCTTTATCTCTGTTGTCTGGAATTTGGAAATATGCCTAGGTTTTCTCTCCTACTTCTTTAGTCAAATAGAAAAAAAAACAACTTAGGAATAAAATCTACCGTTTCCCTTTGAGTACAAGATGCAAGCTGCTCATTTGTATCCCTCCATGGTTTTGCTTTATTTATGTCTAAGTTTGAAGAATGTGCTGGGTCCCATTATTGCTCTGTGTCCAGAAGTGGTTGGATTTCCTTCCCTTTATTCAGGCATGGTTATTGATTTTTTTGGACAATGTTTAATGTGAAAAGTTACAGATCTCCATGCATCTACCATAAATACCTCAGAAAGTGGACATGTGGTGATGGGTGTGAGGAGGAAGTCCCTGTGTCACTGGTTCAGCCACCAGACCCATGATGTTTGAGAGAAGTGTTGCAGGTTTGAACCTGCACATCATGTATTCAAACAAGCTTAAAAAAATATTTTGTGGTTTTAAAAAGATTTTGGTCAACAATCCAATGTCAACTTTAAGTGCAGTGTTCATAGAGTACTGCCACTCCTTGTGATGTAACCCACAAAACAAAATAGAAGTGCCCACACATTTGCACCAGCCGGCACTTATTTTTGTAGGAGTCCACTTATTTGGGGGAACTGTTATAGCACCAGCGAGTCCAGTTGGAAACTTCCATCTGCTTACCTCTCACTGCTTCTGCATCCTTACCGTCTGCACTGCTGTCATCTCAGACCAAGCCTCCCCTGCTCTTTCCACGTTCTAGCAGTGCCCACTGAAACCCCTTCCTCCCATTCTCCCCACAGCTGCCAGATTAATCAGTTCACACTTTCTGCATCAAACTCTGGAAAGCCTTTTTCTAATCAGTTAGGGTCTGATCAGGGAAGGAAAACAATAATAAGTGAAATGGAATGAGGGATTTGCTATGGGATTAGGGCTTGCACAGTTGTGGAAGAGAGCTCAAAACTGTCACTGCACAGAAACTTCATTTCTTTAACATGATCATTTCTCCTCTTTCCTTTTGATTCGAACTGGCCTCAGCACCCTGGCTTACCTACCTCCTTCTCCCTTCCATGTCTACTCCTTTACCATCATTAAGCCCTCAGGACAATGAGGTTCTGATCAGCTATTTATGTCTTAGGGACAAAGCCTCAGGTCTGTCAACTCCAGAGACAGAGTTCTGGTCAAACTAGAGGTGACATCTAGGCCTCAGGTGTGTTTCAGCTCCAGGCCCAGAAAAGCTGCGGAAGCAGACAAACAACACCCTGGCTGACATCAGGACCATATGCACCGATCAACGCCCCCTACCCTAGTAGAGACTGTAACCCTAACTCCCTCGTCACCATGATTAATGATCCCCCCCCCCCAGTATAACCCATCCACTGGAAACCATCAGGGACCCAGGCTTTTGAGCAGTAGCTCACCTGTGTTTCCAGGGTGGGCCCCTTCATAAAAATAAACCCTTACTTTCTTTGCCACAAACTCCTCTTATTGAATTGATGCTCTCAGGCAACCAGATCCCTTTAGTTCAGTAGCAAAACCAATTTACCAAACAGCAACTTGCCAATTTGACCACTGCTTCTAAAACTGGGAAGTAGCATCTTCTAACCAGGTCTAGGACCGGATGCAGCAGAGGCGGGGGCAGGAAAAGAGCATATGTTGGTGACACAGGCAGGGCAGTAGACAGCATTGAAAAGAAATCCCACTCATTCCAATGTAAAACATTCAGGAAGTCCTTCCTACACCCCCTCCAAAAATGCAAAATATAATTGAAATGGATATTCAACCCAAATAGACATACAAATCTTCAGCATAATGGCCAGGATGAAATCTCAGTGAAACTAAAGCTGCCCCAAGCTACCCACCCACCAGCAAATCTCCAAAATTTGGCAAATTGGTTATGTATTTTATAAAAGTGAATTCATGCATGTAGTTTCAAAAATAACAGATCCTACATTTTGTCTCTGCTTTTCAGCTCCGTGCTGTTGTACTATTTTCTGATTCTCTTCTTTTTTTCTTCTTTAAAGTTCTATGTTCTTTTCTGATTCTATACCCACTTGAATTAGAAGGGCTTTTTCATTGGACCAGGCTGTACTAGTAACTGCAGCCTATGCTCAGTCTTTCCATCTGCCGAGATTTCATATTTGAAGCACAACTGTGGCAAACGTGTTTATAGCTCCAGCTATCCTTTTCCACTACCTTCTACAAACATATCCCATTAAAAGACATATTCTAGGACTTCCAGCCAAGATGGAGGTGTAGGTAGACACACTGTGCCTCCTCGAACAACCAAAAGAAGGACAACAACAAATTTAAAAACAAAAAACCAGAAATGCCAGAAAATCGAACTGTATGGAAGTCCAACAACCAAGGAGTTAAGAAAGAAACACTCACTCAGACCGGTAGGAGGGGCGGAGCCAGGGAGCCGGGCAGAGAGGACTCGTGGCAAGGCGGTGGCTGGCAGACCAGGCGAGGTGGTGGCTGGCAGACCAGGCCGTCCCATACCCACATGCGGATAAACAGGGAGGAACAACTAAGGAGCAGACAGATTCTGCAACCCAGAGTTCCAGCTCCGGGAAATAAAGCCTCAAACCTCTGAATGAAAACACCTGTGGGGGTTGAGACGGTGGCAGTGAGAGAAACTCTCAGCCTCACAGGAGAGCTCAGTGGAGAGACCCACAGGGTCCTAGAACACAAGCCCACCCACCTGGGAATTAGCATCAGAAGGGCCCAATTTGATTGTGGATAGTGGGGGAAGTGATTGAAAACCCGCAGAGAGCGGAGCAAACGGCACTATTCCTCTCTGACCCCTCTCCCACGTACAGCGTCACAACGCAGCAACGTGGTTGCCCCGCCCTGGTAAACACCTAAGGCTCTGCCTCTTACTACGTAACAGGTGCACCAAGACAAAAAAAAAATGTCCCTAATGAAAGAACAGATCAAAGCTCCAGAAAAAATACAACTAAGCGACAAAGAGATAGCCAACCTATTAGATGTACAGTTCAAAACATTAGTAATCAGGATGCTCACAGAATTGGGTGAATATGGTCACAAATTAGATGAACAAATGAATAGCTGCTAAGAGAAATAAAGGAAAATGTACAGGGAACCAACAGTGAGGGGAAGGAAACCAGGACTCAAATCAATGGTGTGGACCAGAAGGAAGAAAGAAACATTCAACCAGAACACAATGAAGAAACAAGAATTCAAAAAAATGAGGAGAGACTTAGGAACCTCCAGGACGTCTTTAAACATTCCACCATCCAAATCATAGGGGTGCCAGAAGGAGAAGGAGAAGAGAAAGAAACTGAAAACTTATTTGAACAAATAATGAAGGAGAACTTCCCCAATCTGGCAAAGGAAATAGACTTCCAGGGAGTCCAGGAAGCTCAGAGTCCCAAAGAAGTTGGACCCAAGGAGAAACACACCAAGGCACATCATAATTACATTACCCAAGATGAAAGATAAGGAGAGAATCTTAAAAGCAGCAAGAGAAAAGGAGACAGTAACCTACAAAAGAGTGCCCATCAGACTGTCAGCTGATTTCTCAAAAGAAACCTTACAGGCAAGAAGGGGCTGGCAAGAAATATTCCAAGTCATGAAAGGCAAGGACCTACATCCAAGATGACTCTATCCAGCAAAGCTATCATTTAGAATG
>VMDR010003032.1:42500-79207 GCA_007922815.1 Macrotus californicus | reverse complement strand
TAATAAGGACTGTTGGTTGCTCTAGCCAACAATTAAAATAATTAAAAATTATTTTAATTATTTAAAAAGGTAGCAATAAAATTGAATAAAAGCAATTAAACTGTCATTTGGAGGCCTTATATTTATATATGGAACAATACCCCAAAACTCTAAAGACATATTATTATAATGAATAAAACTTTAGCAAAGTTGTTAGTTACCAAATCAATTCACATAAGTCAATTGGAATTTTATTCACCAGCAAAAAATGTTAGGAAACCTAAGTTTTAAAATAATCTCATTTGTAGTAGACACAAAAAATCTTATATGGGGCTTCTGGTGAAGATGGTGGCATAGGTCAATGCAGTGCTCAGAACCTGCCACAACCACATCAGAATGACAACTAGACTGCAGAACAGCCGTCATTCAGAGCCACCTGCAATCTAGCTGAGCAGAGGTCCTGTAATGAAGAATACGAAGAAGAAGCCACATAGACACTGGTAAGAGGGGTGGAGATGCAGAATGGGCTGGTCCCACACCCATGTGTAATGGTTAAAAATCAAGAGAGACATCTCAGCTGCAGAGCCCCCACCCCTGCAGCAGCAAGCGGTCCCAGCCCCATATCACACCCCCTAGTCTAGGGATCCAGGGCCAGGAAAAGAAGTCCCCATAACTTCTGGCTGTGAAAACCAGCAGGGATTTTGGCTGAGGGAGAGGGAGGGATTCTGGAGCCCCAGGTGTTCCTTTTATTTTTTTTAACCTCACCTGAGGATATGTTTATTGATTTTTAGAGAGAGAGGAAAGAAGAGAGAGAAAAAAACATCAATGTGAGAGAGAAACATTGGTTGCCTCCTGTACATGCCCCCACTGGGGATCAAACCCATGACCCATGCATGTGCCCTGACCAGAAATCAAACCCCCAACCTTTTTTGGTGCATGGGATGATGCTCCAATTGAGTCACCCAGCCAGGGCTCCAGGCATTCCTCTTAAAGGGTCAACTCAGTGATAGACTCAGACTCACTCTGAGCTCCAGCGCTGGGGCAACAGCTCCAAAGGCGCCTTGGACTTACAGGGAGGAACTGAATTGTCTGGCCACAGGGCGAGGGGTGGAGTGGCAGCTTTCTCCTGGACAGAAGTGCTCGCCGAGACCATTGTTCCTTTGATGAGCCCTCCCCTCAGAGAGCTGGCAGACAGGCTCCCTATCTGAGTCTCCATCAACCTGTTTACACTGTTTGGCCCACCCTAGTGATTCCCTGAGACCCCAACCAACCCAATTTTGGGACCCACTCAAGCCATTTCCAGTGACTTTTCCATACAAATGGTCTGTGTTGGCTCATGCTGCCTACTTTTCTAACATCTCAAACAAGCAGTATCTGACCTTATCGTGTCCCAAACCTCCTGGTAAGTGGCCTCAGGGCTGGCTCTAGTGGCAGCCGGTTAGGTAAAGATTTCTCAAATAAGAACTTGACAGCATTAATCACAAATGAAATTGATATGTTCATCTACATTAAAAATAACTTCTCTTTACCAAAACTTAACCATAAATGAGCAAAAATAAAGTCTACCAGATGATAAAACATATTTATGACACATGTATATGGAAAAGTTATTTGTTCCCTAAATATTTAGGAAACAACCACAGTCAATAAGAAAACAAACCACCAAATAAGAAAATGGGACATTGCCCTGGCCAGGTGGCTCAGGTGCTTGCAGTAGGTCACAGGTTCGATCCCCAGACAGGGAGTGTATGAGAGACAACCAATCGATGTTTCTCTCTCACATCAGTGTTCCCCTCCCCTCTTTAAAATCAGTAAACTTATCTTCAGGTGAGGATGAAAAGGAAGAAGAAGAAAGAAAAGAAAATGGAAAATTAACATGAATAGGCATTTCACTACCAGGAAACGTGATGGTCCAGTAAACACGTAAAAATATCCTTATTACTAATTTGGGAAATGCAAATTCAGACAGTAATGGATTGTCTGGGAAGACCACATGGGAAGCCAAACTGGACACACAGGTGTTTAATAATTACTCTTTATATATTACCAATGTTACAAGTGCTTTGTAAATATTTAATATTTAACAGAAAACAAAGATATTCAGCATCATAAATATACGATCAGTGTCACTCATCATTAAGAGATGACACATATAAGACACAATGAATGCAAAATAATGTTTTATAAATTCCCTACCAATATACCGTTACTGTAAAGGTCTGTGGGCCTGAAACCTGTTCTTATTTGTTACAAGTTTATCAAATGTTGCAGGGATATTAAAGACATAATAGTTTCTCAGTGAGACTTTTCTTTCTTTGTGTAATTAGAAGAGCAGTATCCACACACTATAGTTAAGGTGGTGCGTATCTCACACTTTGGGGAACAATAGCCTGTAGCATTAGCTTTTTATTCCTTGTACCTCAATTTAAGATACTAGATTTATTAATGTCTTGCTATGTACAAGGCATTAGGCTACAGGTTTGTAAAGAAAATCAGTGTAGTTATTTGAATATTCAGTGTCTGTCCAGAAGGTATTCAGCCATGTACTGTGAAAAATAAGAGACATTTATTGAAGATACAAGATACAAGAAACATTATACATAGGACAGTGATCCCTCAGTCCCCTACAAAGTAGGCACCTTGGGACTTCATAGTTCTCCCAATCTCCATCAGCTGCCCCCTCGTATTTTCCTGAGTCTCATTAATGAGGGTCTGAAGTATCTTCCTTTTCCAAGGTGATTTTTAGTTTTGGGAAAAGCCAGAAGTTGCAGGGCCCCAAATCTGGGATATAGGGGGGCTGAGCCACCTGGGTGATAGGATGTTCTAGCAGAAAGTTCTGTACCAGATGCATTGCATGAGTGGACACATTGTCATGATGAAGCTGCCAATCACCAGTTGCCCATAGGTGTGGCCTTCTGAATCATCTGAATAGTTTCCGTGGAGGAATGTTCAAGTCTAATGCAAAATTTGATGCAGATTCATTGCTGTACTTACTCAGTCATTTTGAATGTGATGTCCACACAATACACATGCTCACTCAGCAACATCTACTCCCCACATTGACTAGTACAGTGAAGTTGTCATTGTTCACGCATGCGCATTTCAGTCCATTCTCCTTGGCTGCCAGGTTCCATTGATGTCACACAAACCATTCTCATTATATTAACCATTGTTGGACTTTTTCTGGACAGACCTCATATGTATGTTTTGCATAGCCCCTCTTGAGGGCTTTCTGTTTACTAGGGAAAAGTTAATATATAACAATAAACAGAATATGAAGCAGAATGAGACATGTGCCGTAACAGATGTACTGGTGAAGTACTGAAGTGGTTCAGGGGAAATAGCAAATGAAAGGACAGGAGTTAGCTTTGCAGATACCTGCATGAAGAGCAAACAGATTGGGAAGAACTAACAAAGCAAAAGTCCTCAGGCAGGAGCATGCCCAGCAGGCTGAAGGGCTGGGGCCAGCATGGCTGGAGCAAAGAGCCGGGCAGAGGGAAGGAGACAAGCTTGGCTTGGTGTCCTCCATGTTTCTCAGGAGAGTTCCTGACACATCATAGTAAATGCTTGATGCATCATAGTAAGCACTTCAGTAAACCCTTGTAAATAATGGAAACCTGGTGATTAAAACAAGTGGAAAAAGAAGAAAATATTTCTCTGAGAACTAAATAGTGATACAGTTTCTCAGAACTGCTCATAAGTATATCATAAGGTCCCTCATAAGTAAGTAATATACTATGTAATTCACATCATAAAGAGACTGAGTGGCAGGTGAAATCTTGTAAAAATTCCCATAATGAGGCAAAAAAAAAGTATGTTGAGTTAAATATTATATCACATAAGCAAGCCTTCAACTGCTTCTGAAAACTTTCTGTTTTACAGAGATTACCATTATGGGTATGGGGAGTTTAAGCATATGCAGCATAACATTGTATTTGAAAACACTGTACTTTGCAAAAAACATTAGCCAAAAACAAATAAATTTAAATATTAGATGACAGAACGATCTGTGTGATCTTCGTCCTTCCTGAGCTTCAGTTTCTTCATGGCTAGAATGAGCATAATCCATATATTGCCTGCTTTCTAGGGTTATTGCAAAGAACAAACAATATGTGTATATCTGAAAGATCTTGGTAAACAGGAACACCCTACAAATGTTGTATATGGTACATCATTTACATGACATCTATGTATAAGTCTACATATATCCCCATGTATACAATCATAGAATTACATATATAATGTTTTTCAATTAATTTATTGTTATAACTTAGAATAATTTTATATGATGTAGATTTATGGATTATTCTGTCAACATGCACCTAAATAAGTCATCACACATCCACAAAGTGGATGAAATAGGAAAACATAATCAATATTGAAACAAACCTGGAGGATTGAAAACCAAGAAACAAGGAGAGCGTGAAGACTACAAAGATAAAAATATTACTTTATTTGCTACGAGGTCATAGTCAGTCTCAGGAAACAATAAATTTGAAAGGTAGCCCTGGCTGTGTGGCTCAGTGGATTGAGCACTGGCCTGTGAATCAGGGGGTCACCAGTTAGATTCCCAGTCAGGGCACAGGCCTGGGTTGTGGGCCACGTCCCCAGTGGGGGGTGCGCAGGAGGCAACCACACATCGATGTTTCTTTCCCTCTCTTTCTCTCTCCCTCCCCCTCTCTAAAATAAAAATAAATAAAATCTTTAAAAAAAGGAAAGATAGGAAAACATAAATATAGGAGTATATAGGTAGGACAAGTTATTATAGAGAGGAAATGGGAAATGTTCACCAGTATTTTGGATTGCAATATACCATGGGAACAGGGGAGCTAAAAAATCTTGGGGAAATAATGTTTAAGAAAATTGAAAATTGTAAATGAAAGTCCAAGTAAATGCATACCAAAATAGGACACTTTCCCCCTAAGCTCAAGAAGAAAGTGAATAGTTTTAGAGGCAGTTGATTTTAAAGGGCTATTATTTGTTTGCCTAAAACCCACTGGCAATATTCTGTATGGATCAAATATATTTACATTCTGGGGAAAGAAAAATGGTAAAACATTTTGTTTTTTACATTTACACAGGATTTATAATTGAGATGCATAACCTCTTGATTTATTTTTAGGATAGAATACATTTTACCTTTTACTAATAAGTGATTGGGAGATATTTAAATGCAAAGATACAAAATGATTTTGAAATAAAGTGGCACTGATAAACCTAAGTTAATAAAGTCTGATGTTAACATACTTTATCCTGAAGATAAATCTAAGGATTCTCTTTGGTATTTTAAATTTATAAGTTTGGTTTTACAGTAAGAAAGCAAAAATGAGTTGTAATCAAAGCTCTATCTTGGCAAATCAGAAATGTATTTAATTATGAATTGTGACCACATGTTTAATAAAGATCATTTCTTTTAAAAAGTAAGAGGGTGCGCCCTGGCCAGTGTGGCTCAGTTGGATGGAGCATCATCTCATGGACCCAAAGGTCGCAGGCTCAATGCCTGGTTGAGGCACACGCCCAAGCTGCAGGTTCGATCCCAGGTCTGGGCACGTACAAGAAGGTGGCTGATTGATTTTTCTCTGTCACGTCGATGTTTCTCTCTCTTTCTCTCTCCCCCTTCCTGCCTCTCTCTGAAAGCAATGCAAAAACCTCGGATGAGGATAAAAGAAAAGGGGAGCAGAAGAAAGAGAAGAGAAAGGGTGGGCAGAAGGGGGGGGTTGGGGAGGAGCAAATGACCGAATAAGAGGGTTGAAAACTGGCTAGAAGCCCTCTCGGCTGCACGTCTGTATCTGGTAGTGTTGGAAAATGGAGGTCGTTTTGATGGAAGACAGGTACTTTTAGCACCATAATTCGATCTGGATTGAAATTACTATGCTATACCAAATTTAAATCACTCTCAAAAAGACATTCCAAAACAGGCATGTTACACTGCTTAGATTAATTTGTGTCTAGTTCATTCATTCATTCAATAGTTACTGAGTTTCAGACCTGTAACAGGCATTGTGCATGGGCACTGGTCCCACAATAGCAAACACAGATATTATTTCATGTTTCTCTTGGCAAAGAATTAAACCTTCAAAAATCAAATATACCCTCAAATAGCAAATCAGATACATATTAAGATGGTGAGGTGTTGGCAAGAATAGAAATGGGAATATCTCAAATGCCTTGTAAAGATATTCAACAATGAAATTTAAAAAATCTCTTAAACAAATGGCCAGTTTATCACCTGGACTTTTAAAGAACATCTAAAAAAATACACTGCTTGTCTTGCACAGATTCTGTTAAACATGTGAAGTTTGCTATGGCCATGCTTTCCCAGAACTTTCCTCCCCCTGATCCATATACTGTGGAGCAGTGTTGTCCAGGAGCAGAAGCCTTGTTGGGAGAGGGCCCTGTATGTTCTCAAGTTACATTTTTTATACGGAAAACACCAGCTCTATAAGGTATATTGTTAATAGTGACTATGCAGACCTTTTTCAGGTCTATATATTTATCTTTCTGGGATACTCTAAACGGGGACTAGAAGGTCTTATCTCGTTGTGTGATGCTGAAAGTAGGCATGTTTGGTGGCAGCAATCTGGCTCCCTCCAATACATTTTTCTGAAAACCCTCTCTTGGGTATACTTACAAAAAGCCCAAATCAGTTCAGTTCTGTGTAGTTCATACACTCCTTCACAAATGCTCCCAGACAGGCCGTGTACTGGGTACGGGCCCTGAAGAGAGAAAGAAGACATTGTTCCTAAGGTGACAGGAACCCTTGGAATGTGATGTGAATAAATGCTTTGAATACAGTATAGTGAGTTCTGAGAAATGAGAACCCCAAAGATGGCAGCCGAACCAGCAAGAAGTTGCAGGAACTACAATGGAGAGTGGCACGTGGCGTTCAGTGCCAGGAGCAGCCCAGTGCCAGGAGCAGTCGCAAGAAGTTTGAAGCACGAGGGCGAGCCAACCTGGCAATAGTTAGCAATTCCTTCTTGTAAATGTGGGCATATTCATGGTGTCCGGAATTCTAGGCTTGCTAGAACTTTATGGGAGTCACAGGCAAGGATACTTCACCTCTCTGGACCTCACTTTCATTGTCTCTGACGAGGAAACTGAAATCGATGAACTCACTTATCCCCTTCAATTCTTAAAGTTTATGATCCTCACTATAAACCTGTCCTAGAACCTTTGAGACCGTGAAGAATAAGGGGGCATTGTGTTTCATATTTTAAAAGGTATTTTTGGAATGATGAATGAGAAGGGAATTCAAAAATCCAAGTAATTTCAGTTAAATCGAGGGCTGAAAAGAACCCTACCACTTAGACATTTACATACATTGCAGCTGCACAGTATGTTTTATAATGGGTAAAGTCAAGGAAACACACCTCTATCCTTAAAAAAGAAAACACAAAATTTAGTGTTGAAGAGTATAACAAGAAGAATAATAAAGCAAACACCCCCAGGGCTGTGTGGGTGCAATTACCAGCAAGTTTTATGGAGCAGGTGGGGTTTTGGAAGCAATGTGAAGGAGAAAAGGAGGGTGATCTGACATGCATCAGTAGAGAAGCTGTTCAAGTGAAAGGGTTTGGATGAGGGAAAGCAGAACGTGAAATGAAAATAGGAAGAAGGCCCTGGCTGGTGTGGCTCAGTGGATTTAGCGCTGGCCTGCAAACCAAAGGGTCACCGGTTCGATTCCCAGTCAGGGCACTTGCCTGGGTTGTGGGCCAGGTCCTCAGTTGGGGATGCATGAGAGGCAACCACACACTGACGTTTCCCTCTCTTTCTCCCTCCCTCTCTAAAAATAAATAAATAAAATCTTTTAAAACATTTTTTTAAAAAGAAAGAAAATAGGGAGGAGAAACAAAAAAGAACTGTTGGGCCTAGGAAGATGTGAGGTAAGGTGTCTCAGTGGAGATTAGAGTGGGAACGGACAACGTGGTTTGGGCACATGCAGGGTAACCAAAACCACCAAAATCAGAGGGAGTACATTCTGAGGGAGGTAAGATGCATGAACTTTTGGAATATGAAGTGGTCTTTTAACAAAGAATGGTTTGGAAGGATAGAGTAGGAATATAAACAAAGGAGAATAGCCAGACACCATGGGAGCCTCTACTTAAAGAAAATCCAAGATTTTCATTTTACAGCGAGCATGTATGAATCATTCACCTACTAATTTACTGTGTGTAAATAATTGTGTATGGATCACAATGCATACAAGATGGATAAGAGAGAGCCCTCTGCGGACCCTGAAAGAACTTACAGTTCTTTAGGAGATAATCAGTTTCATTGAAATATTCTGGTATAACATGTAATAAGTTATAAGAGCATCAAAAGGAAACTTTTATGACTTAATAGCAGCTAAAGCTCCTCTCTATGATAGTCTTTTGATATTTACGAGAAGCCTCGGATAAATGGTACCAATACTCAATAAAGAGTTAAAAAAAAAAACCTATCCATATTCTCAACTTGCTTTTAGGGCAGAAGTTATATACTTAACAAAATACCTCTTAATAGATTCTAATTTTTTTTTCTTGCTCACAGAACTTCCCCCAGGTTTATGGTGCGATCGTCAGTCATACCAATTTTCACGATTGGATCTCTATGGGCATATTATGCAATTTAATGGTGTTGTAACATACTACCTAATATTCCTACTCCTTCATTTTTCCAACTGTGCATCCCCAGCATTTACCAGCCTCAGCTCCTCATTTTGCGGTGAGACAGAGGTGAGACAGAAGGGAGGTTTCAACCTCCTTTGTTAAGGTGAAAATCAGTATTTTGTTGGAATAACTGATGAACAGAATAGACCCTAAATTGTGTAAGGCAAACATTTTTCAAATAAACCTCTCCTCCTTGGATTTATGTTTATAAAAGACTCATTATTTAAACTCCTATTCCCCCACTTTCAGTTTCTTAGCTCTCTTGAATGATATGAAAATTTATAAAACAGTCGATATTGGGAGTTAGCTGGAACCTACTGTGAATCATAAATACCTTCAGACTGGGAACTAACTAAATATTGTAGGCGTGGGTAAATGGAAACAGATCCCTTGTCCTAACTCAAAAACAAAAACCAAAAAACATGCTCTGGTGATGTTTTGTTTTTACCTTTACTACAGCATCCACTTAGTTTGTATTGTTCAGCCTCTTCCAGTTCACTGACTTTTTGCACCGTGTAAGGAGGTAGGGAGGTTCGCAGGCAAGTCTGACGGCAGTACCTTATGAAAGAAGGTGATGGATGACTGTTGGACAGCCAGGAAAGGAAATTTATCAAGTGCACTTTACGGAAAACACTGTAGGACAGAGATTTTCAAATGCTTTCATCTCATGGCACACGTAAACTAATTACTAACATTCTGTGGCACACCAAACAATATATTTTTTTATTTTTTGCCGACCTGACAAAAAAAAAGAGGATAGGTATAATCTCTTTTGATTCAGTCACACCAGACGGCTATTGTGTTGGCTATTGTCAATTTTTCATTTGACAATCTAAGGGAAAAAGAGGTCAGTGCCCCTTACTAAATAGTCAGGTATTGCATGTTTTAATTTTTTTTTGTTTATTTCCATGGAAAAGGACTTTATTTGGGGACTGTTGGAGGAAGAAAGGGAGCTAGAACTGGTGAATATATGGGAGGAGGGTCTTCTCATCTTGCGTTTTAATTTAGTGGCTGCTGCCTGGAGGTGAGGATAAGTGAGAACAGCTGTAGAAGTGAGAGGAGAGGAAAGGGAAGGTCATGGAACGGGCACTTTCTTTAGGGAAGGAAGCCAGGACCAGGATATGGGGACTGGGGGGCCAGGGAGGGAAGGTACCCTTCTTATACTGAGACTCAACCAAGGTCACTGCTTGATGCCAGCTTCCCCACACCCCCCACCCCTGACCCAGATGCCTGCCCAGCTCCTGGCTCAGATGCCTGCCCTGCTAGCTCCCTCAACTTCCTGTGGCGAGGAGGGGATGAAGATGTGCAAAATAGTGGCACCCTCTGCCTCTGGGCCCCTTGCCTAGAAGAACTGCCCACTCGGCCTGCCAGAGTCCCAGCCAGAGTCCAGAGGTCAGGAAGCCAGCGTGCTGGCAGGGGAAGAGTTGTGCCCTTCACCTCCCATCCTGACACTCTGCCCCTCCCAGGCTCCTCACGTGAGGTTGCACCTCTTGGCTCCATCCTTGGGTATCTTGCCTTCCTTCCCATTCCAGCCTAGCTGCCCTGCTGGCTGAAGGGATCACTTCTGTCCCCCTGCCAGCTGAGGGGGTACCCCGCCAAAGGGATGCTGCAGTCCCTGGCAGAGCCAGTAGGGTGCAGCTACCCATGGCCACAGCCCAGGAAGGCCACCGTGGCCACAGGGAAGATATCCCGATACTGCGCTCTAAGAACTGGGAGAAGCACTCCACATAGGACACAGTCCCACCGTGCGTAACAGGGATAGGCCGCTGCTTGGACAGCTCCCTCAGTGTGGCCAGGTTCATCCGCATGTCAAGTTTACAGCCAACCAGCACAACCTTGGCATTGAAGCAAAACTCCTGAGTCTCTCCCTGCCACTTCTTGAGGACACTGTCCAGCGTTTCAGGTCCACTGGTGTCAAAGCAGATGACACAGCATCTGAAACAGGATAGGCCAGGGTTCACCTGTTATCATAGTAAGAGGAACCTAAAGTGTCCCACGTGTTGAACTTAGTTCCGCACTTGACTCTGTGTAAGCTTGCGGTGTAGGCCAACGTGGTGAGGACATAACTCCCAGCATAGGCGTCCTTGGCAAATACCTGCAGCAGTACTGTCTTGTCACACTCTGAGTCCCCCCGCCACTACAGCGCTTCTCTGCCCCTCCTTACTCCAGGCTACCGCCAGCCCCCTAGCCGGCCCCCCACCCCTGCCTCACCGCTGGCACTAGCATCCAGAGGGCCCTCCAGGACTCCCATCGGGACACAGCACTCCCTCTGCTCTCCCCCCAGCCCCTTAGAAATTCTTGCCGCACACGGTTGAAGATCGCTGCTATAGGATATTGATTCAGGTAGATTTGCTATGGCAACGAAATACACAGCAACTGACCCCATAACCAACCACCACGAGGTCATCTAGGTGATGACATCCTACCTGGAGAGCATGAGTGACCTGTGAGGTGGGAGGCATAAGCTGGGATCCGTGGAAGAGTCTCCAATATCTGAGTCAGGAGAAATCACAGGAGTGGAGATGCGTAAGTAAGCCTAAGAAAGCATCTCTCTCCGTGGGAAACGGGCTCAAATCAAGTTTTTAATACTAGATATCATGTTCCCGTACATAGAAAGGCAAATTTTGAGGGAAATTTGTTAGAAGGCAATTTTATACTTCAAAAAATAAAATGATGCTATGAACTTCAAGGTAATAAATTTCTCCTATGAAATTTTTTTGATATAATTCATAGAAATGACTCCATCTTTGACACCGGGTTTTGTTTTTTTAATAAATACTAGTCAGATTTATTTTTACTACTCTACTATTTCCTGATTTTTGACTATTGATGATACATTTGAAGTAAGCTATCTTAGTGTTGTTCTAGTTATTATAATATAAAAAGAGAACCCAAGAAAAGCTGAAAAAGATGGTTTGGCATTTTTATCCCTCAATTTCAAAGTTAATAGTAGCTTAAATTTATGTTTTCATGGAGTTTTGGATTTTACTTATAAAAATGAATGTGATTAAATATTTTTTTCTCTTTGATACAATACGGGCCTGTGCAGAATTTTTCTAAAATTTAAAGAAAATAATTGCAGCCATGGGCAGTGTGGCTCGATTGGTTGGAGCCCGTACGTGGAAAAGGCTGTGTGTTGGTTTCTGGTTCAGGGCACACACCTAGGTTTCGGGTCCATTTGGTGGGTGGGTGCATATGAAAGGCAACCAATGGATGTTTCTCTTTCATGTTAATGTTTCTCTCTCTCTCTCCACCCTCTCCTTGTTTCTCCCTCCTCTCTCTCTCCCTTCCTCTCCCTTCTCCCTAAAAGCAATGAAAAATGTTCTTGGGTGAGGATTAAATAAATGCAACTTACTCATTTAAAACAGAAGTCTTTTTCCGGATTCTTTCTTACTGGACTTTTGTCTCTCCTATTTTATCTGTTTGGTCAGCTGGCCGCAGGGATCTTCTTGAGCTCTGATTCTGCTCTGAACTGCCCCCCTCATTCCACCAGCCACACCGGACCATGAGCAACTCACTAACCCTGCAGTGAAGCACTCTGTACTCAGTTCTGAACTCAAGGAAATCATTCACGTTTTAGACTTCAGATCATCTTTTCTCTCCCAGGGAGTTTTTTGTGATTATTTTTGTCACATTAATCTGTTCCTATCTGATGTGTTTTACCTGTCATCTCTCTGCCATCTATTAACTGGCACTTGGTTCTGAGCTACTTTGCCATGTTATTTAGGCAAAATACTTATAACAGTTTAATGGTTGTGTGCACTCTTTCTGCAATTATATTTTAACTCTGTGAGTTTAGGAATTGTGGTTGATATCGCTTGGTTATTGAGTTCTTACCCCATGCCAGACATTGATACTGGTGTTTTCCATTTCCAGTGAATTATTTGAGTGAGCTTTTTCATCATGAGTGCTTTCATTTCATTTCACCCATTTTTTTCTCCTCTGTTCAGTGATTTAGTTTTACACAAATTCAGAATTACTTGGAAAATTACCAAAGTAAGTGAGTAAAATTTTTAAACTATTGAGTATCTGTGGAAAGCTATAGGTTTATTATTTTCTCTCATATGTAGTATCCATTTGCTTGCCAAATTACCGTCAAGTAAATGTGCTACTGGTCTTAAATATATGTATGAGTCATTTGTAATTCATATGCTTGTTCTTAGAATGGTAATGTGCATTGCTATGGTCCTTGAGAGTGACCTTTTCCCCTACCCAAGTTGAAACATTTTACATGCTCTACCTTCATTCCTGTCCCCCCAACTCTGTCAACAACTTGTGATATTCTTTGTGTTATTAATTTTTAAAGCTTTATTTAATAAACATTGTTTATCCCTTATTTACTGTCCTAAAATCTAAATTAGTGGATTCTAGTTTAAAGAAATGTTAGTATGTTTCAAAGTCCACATAGAAGAGTGAGAACTCATCTGTGACATGCCACTGTGTTGTCCCAGACAGATCAGACAGTACTCCGCTCTGTTCCATTCCCCTAACAACCGGTACTGAGTAATAAAGGTAGTTACTATTTAGTATAGGCATGCTACATGGCAGACATAGTACTAAGCAGTTCTATGTGGTTCTCATTTGCTTCTTACATTAGCTGTAATACGTAAGCTTTATTATTTTTAATTTCTAGGAAAGGAAACTAAAACTCAGGGTCATTAAATGACTTGTCACACAACTGAATGATGAAGTTACTAAATAGCAACTAATTAAAGAAAGAAGATCCTAAAGTTACTTTCCTACTGAGACTGTTGGGTATATTTGGAATGGATATTTCATAACATTATTGTACATCATCCTGATTTTAGAAGGTCCTGGCCAAGTCTGGGGTTGTCTTTTCCTTGATAGCCACTGCCTAAGTTTGGGGTTGGTGAAATTGTAGGAGAAGGCGGGGGGGGGGGACTTGCTCCTGAGGGCTGTGGAACATTCTGGAGAAATGGCTCTGTACCTTCATGCTTTCATGCTTCAAACATATAGCAATGATAGATAAGATAGAAAGACAGAAAACCAAGTGGACTTAGTCACATTGAAAACAATTCTCCATCTTTGAGATTCAGAAACCAAATTTACAAATCAAGTGGTTATCAGACCTAAAGCCAGGGGTCTGTTGGACTCTGTTCCAGAAATAAGAAGTGATAACTAGGGTGTCATCTCTGAGACAAAGTCAGACCTTCTACTTAAAGCAGGGCCTGGGGAGGAAGTGAAATTCTTCGTGATCAAAATTTCCATTGATCAATACCTAGAACTAAGACTTATCAGCTGGAGAGTTAAAGGTGTAAGAAGAGAGATACAGTTTTGGGACTTAAAACTGAATTTACCATATGCCAGCTCTGTGGTTCAACTCACAATGTCTCCCTTATGCCTGCCTCACAGCAGATACTCAGGAAATGCCCTTGTGAGCCCTAGTCTGGCTTCGTAGCCAGGAACCAAGATTCCAAACTGTGTGAATGAACCTAATGCTAGTCAAACAACAAACAAACAAACAAATAAAACCTAACTGCTATGAGATCAAGATTCCACTCCAGAAGAAATTAATTATATAGACTAGTCTGATAAGACTTCAAAATAAGTATGTTTAGAAGTTTAGAAAGTGATGTCCCCCAAAAAGAGCGGCAAATTATAAAAGCAAACCCAAGTAGGAATTAAACAAGAGTACTCGTATACTTAAAATTAGAGATATGAAAGATGAAAAATGGTTACGGAAATAAAAGCTTTGATAGGATAAACTCTAGACTGGATGCCAGTGAAGAGAAAAATCAATGGTTTATTAAGAGGATGGAGACAATCACCTAGGTTAGAACATGGAGGACAAACTAATTTTTAAACTATGCTTGAAAAAGTAGGTAAGACACATGGAAGATAGAACGAAAGATTCCAATATATGTCCAATTGGTATTCCAGTAGAAGTTAACAGAGAGTGTGTGTAAGATACATAAAAACTGAAGAAATGACTGCTGGAAATTTTCAGGAGAGACATACACGAGCTCTCAGATTGCAGTTGTTCTTTCAGTATTGAGCAGGAAAAGTAAACGTAGAAACATGGTTAAATACATGGCAATAAAACTGCAGGACACTGAGAGCGAAGAGAAAATCTTGAAGTAGACTCGGTGACTTTGGGAAGCCAGTTCTGCCCTACGACTCTTGGTCAAGTGTCTGGAACGGGGAGCCTCTGGGGCAAGTGTCCAGAGACAGTTCCTTCACTGGTAGTAAGCTAGTCTTATACCATCCCTGGCATTCTCACACACCAAAGCACTACACATTTCTAAATACAGCCTTCTTTCAAAATGTTCCTAAAATGCAATTGTAGCTTTGCCTGCAGATGATCAGAGTAGAAACTGTTGCAACCCCGCGGGCGGGAGGCGGGGTGGAATACTAACGCTGGCTGTGGTGTGCACAACCTGCACGACTTGGGTCGCTTGATCTGTAAATGAGGATAATTCCTTCATTCTCCCAGTTGTGTTACCTGTGAGTTTTATGCATATGAGTTCTTTATAAACTGTAAAGCATAGAATTGTAGGAAATTATTAATTTATTATAGAAATGAAGGGAAGCTGTGGTACCTGGCCTCTTAGAATTGATACATCAAATTTGAAACAAACAAAAACCCACAAAAATTTCTTAAATGTTTGCAAACCGACTTATAACAACTAAGCAGAAATTATTGTCGGTGCACACCCAGTGCAGGAGTGTAACGTGAACGGAAACAATGGGTTAGATTAAATGTTTAATAAAAAAACCCACCAAATGTAAGTCTTATGAATTATCCATTTGTTCCCACTTTTAATCTTGAAAATGTTCAGATGCATATACTTAGATTTAATAATTGTTAGCATTTAGCTATATTTGCATTATCTATAGGTGGCCACTTTTTTTTCTGGATCTCTTGAAAGTTAATTATGAACATCATGACATTTTACCCCTAAATATTCAGAACGCATCTCCTAACAAAAAGGATGTCTGCCCACATAACCACAGTACCATTATTAAATCTAATAATATTTCCCCAATATCACCTAATACAGGGGTGTCAAACTCATTTTCACCAGGGGCCACATCAGCCTCATGGTTGCCTTCAAAGGGCCGAATGTGATTTTAGGACTGTGTGAATGTAACTACTCCCTAACAGTTAAGTGAGAGCTTGGCATTGCTGCTGGGTAGAAACAAGGTGCAGGGCCAGATAAAACAAGGTGGAGGGCTGGATTCGACCCGCAGGCCTTGTGTTTGCCACCTGTGACCTAATAACTAGCTGATATTCAAATTTCCCTGATTTCTTTAAAAATCTTTTTATAGCTGTTTTCTCTCCAGATTAAGATCACACTTTATATACATGCACACATTTATTAAGTCTTTTTAGTCTCTTCCGCCTGAGACATTCCAATCCCCCACCCCCCGCCCATGACATTGACTTTTTGAAGGTATAACAGGCCAAGAATATTCTTGGTAAGTGCTGAAGAACATTCTGGATTTGTGTAATTCTTTCTTTCTCAAAGTAATACACATTCCTCTAACGCTTCTTTTCCTGAAAAGGCTTGGTTAGTTTCAGGTGTATATTTTATAGGAGAATACTCCTTTTTGCATCACACTTTGAGACACACAATGTCAGGTTGCTCCGTAATTAGTAAGAGTAAGCTAAATAGTCTGGTCACTAGGATTACCACCCAAGAAATCTAGTGTAAAGATACGTCTATTTGCAGTTCTCAAAGGATGAAAATTGAGTATCTCAGAACGACCTCTGTTCTAATAGTTTTAGCATCCATTAATGATTATCCTGGATCATTTTATTTGGCATTGCAAATGGTGAATTTCTAATTCTGTCACCCCTTCTGTTGACAGTGTTCAATAAAGAAAAGCTTTCCTTCATCAAGTGGGCATGTATTGAATGCTACACTTTCTCCTATAGAGCTTGGCGCTTCTGTTTCTTTAATTACCAATTTTCAGAACAAGAAATTCATGTAACAGTCACTTCCAATAGCGGCAACTGAAATTTTTTTCTTTTTCTGTTTTTGAGGATTACTATGGATTCATTGATTTTTTTTATACTCAGTGTTTTGTTTTTTTCTTTTAAAAAGCAATTTACAAGTACAAAGTATTATTATTTTTTAATTTGTTGAGGCAAAATGTGAAGCCTAAGCCCTAATGGAATATAGATTGAGTGGAGGGAGGTGGGGATTAGTCAGAATAATGTTTTTCTTTTAAGTATACATTATTAAAGATCCTAATCATTTTTTTTAATTTATGAGATGCTCTTTTCTGAAAGACTCTGAGTACCTTAACCAGAGTATAACTGAAAACAAGAATGTCAAAAAGGCACATTTAAATTGTTCTCAAAATCAATCAAAAATAATGAGGTGCTAGGAAAAAGTTGTATCCTTGATAATTACATCTATCAGTATCAGAAAACAAAAGAGAACAATCAGGAAATGACAACTCCACTCCCAAGTAGCACATTAAAAAAGGCTAATGAAAAAGTCTCTTTTAAAAATTGTACCAAATTAGCATTTCAAGTCAATTGACAACTTAAGCGTTGATAAAGGCCAATCTGGGGCCCAAACAATGGAAGTTCTGTTTCTACTTTTATCTGCTTTTAAAAGAAATGATCTCACTTGACTTTTTTGTTGTTGTTGTCGTCTATACAAATGGAAGTAATTGTCCTGAGAGAAGTGGCAGTTCCTCGTGTACCCTGCAAGGGTCAGGTCACCCCTGGAGTATTGTGCTGAAACCCCTGGTTCTATTTGTTAATGGTTGACCTGGGAGGAGATAACCAGGATGGTGAAAGTTGTTCAAAGCCTTTCTTACACCGTACTTCTATTTCCAGTCTGGAAAGGGCTTAATGCATCTGTCATATAAGATAAGGGATTCGACCTGTTCTTTATAGCTCCATAGGATGGAGTTAGAGCCAGTTGGTGAAAATAGCAGAAGAGCAGGGTTAAGCCTAGAATTAGGGAGAATTTCTTCATAAACTCAGCTGTGCAGAGCTGGAATGGATTCACCTCCAAGGGAAAGAACTCTCCAAGGCCAGCTCTGTTCAGAGGTTATAATCGCTTTATTGAAAGTGGGTATACAAGTGGGCAGCAGTCTCAAAATGTTTTGCTAAAAGTCTATAATTATAATAAGAGATGCTTTAAAGTTCATTTAGACTTTTTGAAAAATTGAGGGTAAATTGAAGTTTATATCATGATTTAAAAAGAAAACCGTAACACATCCCAATTGGCACATCATTGTTTTGTATTTGGGAAATATGAGATGTGGTAAGGTGAAGTTCAAGCTACAGCATTTTGAGATCACGGTGCATTGTTTTGGATCACATTAAATTCTTACTTCATCTAGCCCCCAATGTAGGAGCTCTTAGATAGGAATATGACGTTGTTAAAAAGACAGGAAAAAGTAACATTTTAAATACTGTCTAGGATTTGAATTATTAGAAGTAACAAAAGCATTTTCTTTCAATGATAAAAGAAAATGTGTACATAGATTTTCCAATGTGTCCGTTCATTTTGAAGGTGGTAGCGCGTGCTAGTATTTTATTATTTTGGTTTGTCAAGTGATTTTTATTCTTTATTATTAAACCAGGGAAAAAAGCCCTAGTATATTGCGCCAACATATTCATCAGTCATCATTTTTGGAGACAGTTTTCGACATGCTGTATGTTTTACTGTGCTAACAAGAGAAAAGACTAGCCATTAAGTTTATGTTTCTTTGTTTTTCAGCAAGGTCACATATCAGGAATAATGCTAGAAGTATGCTAATAAACAATACGTAATGTAGGCCATCTGGGAGTGAGAAATATTTTCTAACTAGTTCTAAAGGGAAATATTGTTAAAAAAGGAATAGATGTTATTTACGCAACACATGTTGCTCTATATGTCACCATCAAAAGCATCTTGTAAACAGCTCAGCGCAGTAAATCTTCCTTGGTGATTGTCAGGGTTTCTCAGGGCCCTGTTAGATTTAGATGCAGCACATTCTGTTCACAATGTGCCTAATGTACAAAGCCCGTTAGATTATTTAGAAAGCTCCCATTAGAAGTATGCCTATACTTCTGTGGTTTACGAGGAATACCATTTTCCACTGCAGAAGCAAATATTATGTTAAGTGACAGTAATTAAGAAAATTTACATTAATGGCATTTATAGTTTTAATCACTAATGAAATGACAGTAAATTTTTGTGCTTAGCTTTGATTTTGTTGAGTTCTTTCAACGTAATTGCAGTTTACAGACTGATATTCCCTGTTGCTACTGTGAGTGAAACAATTTTATGTGAGTATGATGAAATGATAATTCTGCAAGATTGCCTTAACAAATGGTCATTGAAGTGACTTTACAATTGTCTCTTTCTCACGTTTGGGAGATTTTGAAAATGGATTATTTTATCATGGTTTATTTTGTTTTCTAAGATGGTTTTAATTGTAAATATCAAGTTTCATCATAAAGGAATTTATGTAACTGTATTCTGGAAAATGTAACCCATACTTGATTGGGTTCATCTAATATGTACAGAGCCATATGGGGGACACAATAATAAAGATGTAAAATCATAAAGGCTGCTTTATTTTAGAGCCCAGCATTTAGAATCAAGAGAGCTTATTTCTCTTCCCAGTTGTAAGGCACTGTGACATCAGACAAATCCTTCTACTTCCTTGGGCCTCAGTTTCTTTATTTATGATACCAGAGTTTATAATAAATCCTGCTCTGCTCACTTCACAGGACTATTGTGTAAAATGATACATAGTGTTAGACTGTTCAATATGATATGAAATTATATGATTTCCTTATAGGAGAAAATATGTATTTTAATGCTAGTACTTAGCAATTTCTGAAACATCGTCTAGATTTTGGACTTCAGCTAAAAGTTAAAATCTCTAAATCTCTTAGCTAGATTCCATGAATCTTAATTTGTTGGCCATTTTACGTAGGGGTTTCTAGAAGCAACACCGCAGTGATTTTGGTCAGAATGAAGGCCTGACCTTCAGAAACATTGGTTTCTGAAACTTAGCAGCCACCTGTTACAGATTTTTAAAAAATACTCACTTCTGTTTTTGTGTTTAGGAATCTTTAAAAATACATTATGCCATAATTATGTGCCTCATTTGTTCCAACTCTTTGCAACTTTAAGAATAGTGTATAGAGATCAAGCCACAGGGCCTGCCTAAGGAACTTATGGACCTTCGCCCAAGTGAAGCACAGTAGCATAGTAAGCAGAGTGTGTAAGACCAGCATCTATTTTGAAATAGAGCTGTGAGTAGGGTTGGGTTTGTTTTTTTTTTAAAACAAAGCAGTATAAAGTGCATGTGTCTAAGTAACTCTGTTTATACTTGTTTTCTCAGAAGAAGACCTATCAGTGCATCAAGTGTCAGATGGTTTTCTACAATGAATGGGATATTCAGGTTCATGTTGCAAATCACATGATTGGTGAGTGACACTCTAAACCTTACTATGGATAGATTTTCTCCTGCTTGTGTACATCAGTGCCTATATAATTAAACAGAGTTAAAGATGAATTAATTGTTCAACCATCAATGTTTTACCCAGGCATGATTGATTTTTTTATTACTATTATTAGGCCTGATAAGGCATTACCACGTTTTATTTCTGCAAGGGCTAGTTTAGACTTCTGCTGAGGATTATATATCTACTCCAGTCAAAACACAGGTGATTAACAAATTAAACTTCTAATCATTTTTGCGTTATTGAAAACTAACAGGAATGGTTAATGAGCTGGATGTTAGCTTTCCGTAGAGTTTTGGACAGGTTTTAATTTCAGAAGTTATTATGGTAAATGGGACTGCTGTGTGTTGCTTAAGCATCTTTGTATCAAAATCCAAGTGGTGAGTTTTTGTGATAGGGGAACATAAATAACTTAAATTGCCATAAAGTAGTTTTATATGTTTGGTTTCAACAGCCTGGAAATAATCATGATTGAAAAGATCATGTAAAGAATTCAGTTATCATTTTTTATTTTCCACCTAATTTTACGTAGATCTTGTCAGTAGTTTGGGTAGAGACCTCTGAAGTCACTCTAGGCCAGTGTCTGTATTAATCACATGGGCTAGGGCTAAAAGAATAGTTTTTTCACTTATTCAGAATGTCCCATTATCCCTTAATTCCTCTGGGGTTACCCCCTATGTTTTCTAATTTGATAAGCACTTAGTAATAACACTAAGAGTTTTACCAGCCAATTAAGCTTTATCAAGCAGATCTTTTTCTACCAGTAAAATGACAATTGCTATGTCTTTATGCTATTTTTGTTACTCATTTGTGTTTTTATACTACGAGAACTTTTTATTTCATACTCACTTCATGGTATTTTGTAATACCATAAATAACTGTGATACAGTATTAAAAGGTCTAATTAACCTCATGCTCTCTATTACTGAACTCTAAGCCAGGAAAGAAAAGCCAACATTTTAGATCCTGAACTCGTTTTGGGGTGAAGAGTTTTGTTATACACTATCTAGCGGCATTCTAGGCACGTTCAGGGGAAAGGTTGCTGCACCTCTCGCCACTGATCACTAAAATCAACCCTAACAAAATTTCTCAGGCTCTTGTAGATATTAATAAAGATAAATTCAAAAGCATGTTGGAAAATTGATTAATAGTTTTTGAACAGGATTTGCTTTGTAGTTCTCAAGTGAGGGGTCTCCAGGAGGATTATTGCCTGTAAAAGACTAAGTGCATAATTGTGCAAAATTGAATGTACACATAACAGCTAAAATATTGATCCTTTATCTCTATGTTTTCTAGATTTAAGTACTAATATTATTAGTGATTTTCTTACACATTAAACAGCATATTCTTAAATGTGACAATAACATTGACAACTTTACTGAGTGTTTAAAAGTTGGCAACCGGAGATTTTCAAATAATGTGTTGTTTTTGCTGTTTCTTTCTATTCTGCATTAAAAAATACCTAAACTTTCAAAACTGTTTTTTTTTTTGGGGGGGTGGGTAGGGAATAGGTTTAAAAATTGAATTCTTCTTGCCAAATGATACATGTTAATATTTTCCATCTCTTTACTTCTTGAGTAGAACTTACCATTTACTGGTGGCCATCATTCATAATTCCGGTCCTCTGCTAGTTTTACATGTGTTTCAGTGAAGACATCTCTTTGAAGCTTATGGAAAATTTAGTGAAACTTTGTCATTCATGCTTCTGATTAGTTGTATTTAATATAAACTTATTTTGGGCTCTGGATTTATTATTTATGCCAAGACCCAGATAGACCAATCAAATATATTTTTTGCCTCAATATGAATGTTTTTGTGCATATGTAGAATTTGAGTTGACTGTTGGGCGTGAGAAGACTTTTTGATTTTCCAGGTTCAGTATCATTTCTCCGTAATGTTCATTGGTTTGTTCTGGTCCTTCTTTTCAAATTGCTTTATACTCTTCCCTTTGTATTTCTCTTCAATTCCTTGTATCATCAGTGCCTTCCCAAAGCTTTTCCCTTCCACCTTATGGTGGATTTAATACGGCACTTGCTTCCTCTTGGGATCTGAGTGTTTAACAATTCACCTTCCATCAGAGAAGCAAGTTCTACTCCTTTTCTCAGAGCCCCTAGTTATTTAATATTCATGCTATTTTAAATAATAAAATATGTAACTCTCTTACACTTAAGGCTTAAACAAATGAATAGCATCCATTTAATTGTTCTATCTGTTGACCATGCATCCAAGTCCTTAAACTCCTTAGTGTTAATATTGAGAGAGAGACAGAGAGACAGAGAGACAGAGATTGTGTAATGGAAGGATGTCACAAAGGCTAAGGTGTCCTTTTTTAAAATCCCAGTGTGATATTAGTCTTTCAAATGAGGCAGGCGGCATTATTTTGTTGGCTAAAATACCTCCATTGAGGGTAGGTATTTTTAGGTTGTATATCTGTGTATGCTTTTTGTCTAATCGAAAAATAATCTCAACTAGATATTTAGCAGGGAAGAGGGATTAGAGGCCTTCTGAAATCCTCTTACTCTTTTTGTTGAGGGGGTATATGGTGTTTTTACAGATTTTGTTTTACATTTCAATCAGTCTGAAGGAAGGATTATGTCATTTGATGGAAAGCTAAGTCTGCATATGACCCAAAGAGGTGTAACTTTAATCTCTTCTTTAACCAACTCATTTGCATTTGCTTCTCTGTAGCACACGGGTTTTTTTCCATTTTTTTAATGTTTTATTGTTTATGCTATTACATTTGTCCCATTTTCCCCTTTGCCTCCCTCCACCCAGTCTGCCTCCTACTTCCATAGTGAATCTCCACATTGTTGTCCTTGTCCATGGGTAAGATAAGGTGTAGCACACATGCTTTAATGCAATTTCAAGGTCAGCCAACCTCCACACTTCTTCCTGGATGTGCAAGTCTTAGGCTACTGAGACGTTTGTGAAAAGAAAACCATCAATGTTTCTACCCAGTCCATAGTGGAGACGCTGTGCTGAAGTGATGTTTTGCAGCTAGGGGTAGACACATGGTCCGAGTTGCAGGAATAATTACTCAACAAAAATGCATTAGGGATTTGGCTTATGTCTATTAAGGAAAAAAAAGAAAACCTCACTCTTCACCACATTTTGACACAGTTTCCGTGAGAAATCAGACGAGTGACTATTTAGGGGCTTCTTTTCTTCTTTACACACACACACACACAGAGCTACAAAACATTTTAACAGTTTTCCTGGGGAAAAGGCTTCCCTCTTTCAAAATCTGAACAGATGAGAAAATTTTTCGTGTCTTCCTTTGTTCCTTCCACATAGTTTATGTTGGCTTTTGACCTGAGAATACAGAAAGAAGCCATTGTGTACTATGTTCTTTAATTCATTATTCACCCGTCTTTTTCTATCAGCATAGTAAATATTTATTGTTATTTTCTTCTTTAAGGCTTTTGTTGTTATTATTATTTGCTATGGTTCAGCACAGATAGAGATGAAACCAGAGAATTTAAATGTGTTTAACCCAGCAAAGGGATTGCCTCATATAAAATTACGAGGCTCAACAGCAGTAGAGTAAATTTGTAAGTGCTCAGAATAAAGGGCTGTTAGGCATGCGATAATATAAAGAGATGACATTGCCAAGAACTATTTATGAGAAGCTTAATTTTTTCACTCTGATAATTCTTGACCAATAATTACCAGCCTCTAATTATCTATTTTCGTTAGAAAGAAATTTCGATCACTACAGAGGTTGGCATTGCAACTAGCGCATAAATCCCCAAAGAGATGAATGTGTTCCAAACAGCCACAAACAACTGTCTCATGAAACATAGTGAGTAAATTGCAAGCGGCTGGTGGTAGACAACCAGCAGTACACTCACCATCGAAGGCCAGTCAGCTTGACAAAGAAATGATCAAAGGGGAGAAATGCCATTATCCTTGGAACTGATTGCTGCAGTCATGGACTTGGGAGGGCAAGTGGTCGGGTATAGCCATGGCCCTTTCCAGCCCTCCCTTTTGAAGTTCTTGGATGGTGAATATATAAAGGGAATGGCTACACACCATTTACCTAAGAATTACTTTTAAAAAGTGGCTTAGAAATTATTACTTAATGTTTTATATTTGAATATTTTTCTTCTGATCAAAAAGACCCCACTTGTATCTAAGGTGGCAGAGTAGCTTGTGTTGTAAAGAAAATAGGAACATCCAGAAATAGCCACTAATAAACATGTCCCAGATGGACCCAGGGTAATGCTTAGGGCATTTGGGAGAAGCAAATATATTTATCTCTTAGAAAAGCAAAACTAGAATTTAGGACAATAAATGACAGCAAATATGAAAACAGTGATGCAAAGATATTGACTATTTTTATCCAAGTCTCTGATACTCAATGTTTTGTAGATAGTTGTAATTTTTAAAAGACCATGAAAAAATTCAAATCTCCTGCAGTGCACGTGAGAAGATGTGCACCCTGTGTGTAATGTGACACCTGATACGTATCACTAATGCCAAGATGAAAAGGATGCATCCATCGGTTTTGTACAAGGTGGTGAGTGTTAGTCTGTTTTTGTGGCTAGTGACATTTATACATTCTGCAATTTGCTTGATGCCTAAGGTCACAAATAGCATTCTTTTCCTTCCATTTCTTTGGTGGATAGTGTGCTATGTGACTAATCTTCATTATAGTTTTGTGACATTCAGTATCACCTCTGAAACATTTCAGCTTGAGTGCTCTTGCTTTAGCATAGACTAAAAGCAATATTTCAGGTCTATAGTGGTTTTGGATTTTATATGTCTTAAGGGAAAATACCCAAAGATAGGGATCTCTGCATAAGAAGATAGAGGGCCACGTTGCCCTTTAAACTCTTAATGTTCATTGGCTGTTCAAGGAAAAAAAAAAAGGATAGAAATGAACCTACAATAATGCATATATGTGTGGGTGTGTATATATGTATATACCTATACTGTCCTAAGAAGCTCAAAGTCATTAGGCTCTTTGGACTTTACATTAATTCTAAATGAGAACACTATTGAATTTTTGGGAGGTCATCTTTATTTGATTGCTTACAAAATTCAAGGAATTAAGAAACAAGCATTTGGTGTTAAATATGATGAAATACTGGCTTATTTCATCAAGAGCTGGATTTAAAAAGATGAAATCTGGGCAGTTTAATGGTAACAGAAAGCTACCCTCATGTGAGCAATGCTGGCTTATTTGAAAAGCCCGTAAAGGGTTTCTGCATGGACCATACAAAAGGGATACTTTCTCTTTAATAGCCATCTGTACAGGAGAGATGAGAAGTGGGCCAGGTCATCTCTCCTCAGCTGTCATGATATTAACGTAGGTAATGGAGCAAGCTCGGCGTTCTGCTGGGTGTTGTTTTTCATAGATGTTCATCGATTTACACAGATAATTCTATTTATTTCTTAGAGTTGGTCCAAGTGAACCAGGCAGAATAACAAAACACCAAAGCATTTCAAATGACTTTATCTTTGTTTGTAACGTAACTTTTGTCTAAAAAATGGTGTCACACCTACTGTGCAGATGGCTGCATGATTTGTAAACCAGCCAAAACATTTAAACAAATGTGTGATCTGGGGATAGATTAAATAAAGGATAAAATGGAGTGTGGGCCACAAATTCTAATAATCAGATGATTTTAAGTTGTGTGCAGCGTGGAGTGATGGTCACAGGGATAGCAGGGAAAGCTTGCCAACGACAGCAAGGTGCCTTATAGATCTCAGGATGGAGCCAGGGGCCCGGTAGGCCTCAGTTTGAGAACCGCACATTTGCTGTACAGCTGGCAGCTCTGTATGGGGACATCAGATAAAACTTATGTAAAATGAAGTGTTATTGCTTAGTATGAAATTGTTCAGAGAGGGAATTTTCAGACAGTAACTGAAAACAGAATTCATGGCACCAATGAAGCAGACTGTAAATATGAAGAGGGTTTAATTATCTGCGCAATTTAACAAAAATTCAAGATGTGTTCAGAAAGGACATACAGAGGCAGAAATAGAACACAGCTACACTGCTCACCGAGTGCAGAGTGAGGCCCCAGGAACTTGCCGCTGCTCCTCTCTGATCAGCCTTCCTAAAGACAGAGACCATTTAAAAGAAAATAAAAGAAAAAAAAAAGAACTTTAGTTTTGTTTTTTTTTTAAAAAAAAACAACGTCTTTTTGGAATAAGACAGCTTTCAAGAGCTCATTTTGCTTATTTGGATTCTTATTTCTTAAACAGCTTTTAAAGGAAATGTTTGAGGCTGTCTCTTAATGTCAGTATTAAGCTACTAAAAGACAAATCAGAGTGTTTATCCTTGTTTTGTATTTTAGCCTGCATCTAACGGCTTTGATTCGCAGGAATAAAAAATACTGGCAGTTAGTGGAGTTTCTAATTTACAAGCCCCTAGCATAGCGTCTTACACATTTCTTGTGATGTTGATTTTCTGTGAGACTGAGGGTTCTGACTGAGCCCAGAGACAGATTGAAGATTCAGCTTCTCGTTACGTTTTAGAACACACTGCCCTTACAGGGGCCTCAGAGGAATGTGGCACTGGAGCGGAATGACTGGTGCCAGCCTTCCTTCCTGGGCTCCATACAGAGACACAGGGAGGAAAGTGTGTGCCAGATGGATAATTCCATGTGACTGGCTGAGACGCAATGGTGGGGCTTCTGGCTCTCATTTTGTCCTTACCTTTGACTTGCTGTAGAATGTGCCATGAGTGTACCTGCTTTTTACTCACTGTTTGATATGTTTATTATCAAAGGTGGATATATCTTTCTGATTGAAGTTTGCAAATCATTTCTGAATGGAGGGCAAAAAAAGTCATCAGCAACAGATAAAAGACACAGATTCCTGCGTGCACACATCCATATACACATGTGCATTGTGATCTGCTTTTTTACAGGATCAGTTCACACATGAATAGAGAAAAGGTCTCTGATGACCTATTTCCATAGGTTATTTCCTAGTTTCGGGGCCATTAATAGCGGTAAACAAAGGAAAGGGAGCCAATATGGAGAATGGGTGTCGAACTTCAGCTGCTCATATTGTTGCATTTGGTGAGCTGATGGGGTTTCATAGGTCACCTTTAGAATTATGCCTATGACAGCAGTAGCTACCTGCCAAGATTGCAAGGTATCTCACAGCTCTCAGGATGGCGCCTGTGGCCCGGTAGGCCTCAGTTGGAGGGGTACACATTTGCTGTACAGCTGGCAGCTCTGTATGGGGCAGCCGTGTGGGCTGTTAGGGAGCTGGAAAGGAGACAAGCATGAAATTTCTTCTAACCCCAACTCTGTTTTTCTGTACTGTTGGCTGCTTCTCAGTTCCTTGACAAAAAAACCAATCAGGCACCCTTTAATCCGCCTGTGATTACCAGTGGTATAAAAAGAGAAGCATAATGAGGAAAAATGCCTCGTTTTGTTGCCTTCAAAAGCCAACAAATTGGAGTTAACTTGACAGGAAGTGGCTTAATAATTAGATTATTTATTTATTCCTGACACATATCCCCCTGTTACTAGTCTCAGGAGACCCTGTAGATGGTACGATTTTCAAGCTGCCATTACTTCGCTGTCTTCTGTGAACAAAGAAGCTACTGTCTATCAGTCAATTAAATGCACTCTTTAAGCAGAGGCTGCGAAGTCCTCAGTGGAGGGAGCCCTGGGACGCTGTGGCTGATGATTCCTTTCTCTGTACTGTACATCACACTCTCAACTACGGTCCCCACAGAGATGGAATAAAGTCATGCATTAAAATATCACTTGTTGATTTGTTTGCTAATGAAGAGCCATTGAAATGTTTGTGTATTTCTATGGCAAAATTGTTGATAAAAGGGCCTACTTGCCTGCATATCTTAGTTCATCTGCCGTGAGTGCTTATTTAAGAATTATTAAAATTAAAATCAACAAACAACTGAATAAACAAATGGATCTGAGATAACAGGAGTTTTCTTACTATTTTCATCAGATTAAGTGACTAAAGGCAGGAAAATAGAGAGATGGTGTCGTTTTAATCCCTTGCTTGCACTGTATTAATCGAGACAATTGTCTCCTCGGACATAAAAATGTAAGTCTTTTTCTGAGTATCGGGGAGATACATCTTTTAAGTATTGAAAAATATTAGAATCCCTTTGTGCGAATAATAGAGTTAGAATTTTTATTTTTTTCCTTTAAGATGAACAACATTTTCATAGCAGTTTCTGTAACTCAGTGAATATGCACGAAAGTTTTTCTCAGGACCTTAGAAGGGGCTTTTACAAACAAACTAATAAAAGATCTGTGTATATCAGACACAGTCTCTCAGCCACGTGCACTGCACACACATGTGACTTTTCTTCTCTCCACGTTCCTTTTCCAGCTTTTCGTTTTCTTTTCTTTAGTGGTGCTTTTTCAGTGTTTTTATCCCTTAATGTATTCACCAACTTCTTACTACTTACTGTTTACTATGTACAAAGCATGCTTTTCCAGACTTCTCTGCCTCCCGTTCATTGGTTTCATATCTGAAGAGTATGTCTGTTGTTAGGTTGGGGGTCTAGATGTCTAGGCTGCAAATCTCTCATGATATCATGACAGTGCTGTGATGAAATATTTACTTATGGCTCTGCCATGTTTAAAGGGATAAAGTTAGAATTTAAACCAAGGCCACTGAATATTGAAAAGGGTCCCCTGTTCTTCCTTCAACTTTGTAAAACAGTAATCAAAGCTTTAACTATATTTTCCCGATTACCTGACAACAGGCTGTAAAGAATTAATTCAAGGCATCATCAGATGGCCATGTTCCTTATTTCTTTAAATTTTTTTTTTAATTTATTAATTTGAGAGAAAGAGAGAGAAGGAGGGATGGGTGGGGGGGAGAGAGAGAGAGAGAGACAGAGAGAGAAACAAACATCAATTTGTTGTTCTACTTATTGATGCACTCACTGGTTGATTCTTGTATGTGCCCCGACCGGGGATTGAACCCACAACCTTGGTGTAGTGGGATGACACTCTAACTAACTGAGCCCCCCAGCCAGAGCTCATATTCCTTATTTCTACCTTGTTATTCCAAGTCATTTTGTTAGAAAAAGCTTAGCTACTCGGAGGTGTTCTGTAATAGAAAATGAATTTGAAACACTTTCATTAATTGGTGATTAATATATTTCAGGATTAGTTTAAGCAGGGCCCTACCTCCTGCCCAGTCAAGTATGTTCTGGTTAATATCCAATTATCTGCACCTTCGTAGTTATTATGTCTTAATATTTCGGATATGATAACCAGAAACTTGAGAGTAATGCTAATGAGGAGCATAGAGCAAGAATTAACCAATGACATACTCAATGATCCTTGGTGAAGAAAGAATCTCTTTTTTCCCCTTAACACAGTGCTTCAGCATCTTCCAGGCACTGACTGAAAAGTAAGACCTCCAGCTACAGCAGGCAAGAATCAGAAAATTCATCATTTTCTCTTTTAAATAATCGTAACCTGAATGTGCAGTGTTCCAGTTCACCTGAAAACATTCAGCTCACTTTTTGGAAAATAAAAATAAGAATCCAAGAGCTGGTCTATATTTTCCAAACAGGAAACATCATTTTCTTTATCTTTTCCTTTGAACAAAGCCACAAGTTGTTACCTCTTCAAAGGGTGTTTTAACTCAGATAATTTGAAGTGCCTTTAATATTTCACGAAGGAAACACACTTTTTCCTGCTACCTTTTATCCTCCCCGCCCCCAAATTCATCACCATGCTGTGTTCATGTTGCATTTATTGTTTAATATGTTTTTGCAGGTAATTTTAGTTTTGAACAGTCTGACTAGACTCCCCTGGCAGTGGCTGCGAGGGCGGCACGTGCCGCTTCAAACCACGCGTGCACTTTGTGCATTACCCTGTTATATGCTGTGCTGTGTTGTAATGAAGCCACGTCAGTAAATTGCAACGAAGGGTGATTGTTGCACGGGGACGACTACTACACCTTGGGGCCCATTTGCACCAGATTATTCTTTTTATTGTTATTATCACTTCCCATCTCCTTTACTCTCTTGCTGCCGAACTTGCTGTTGGCCACTTCCAGCACAGAGGGGATCTTGAGGACCATGCAGGCATCATTGTTTCCTCTTAGGCACACACCAGTCACTGTTCATTTCCCAGCCCAGATATCCTGGTGGCTCTGGGGGTCTTTACTGATGCTATTCTACTCTGTCGACTTCATGTCTGAAGTTTCTTATCTTTATCTTCCTAAAAGAGCAAATTTATTGTGAATAAAAGTAAACTGATTTCTCCTCAAATGTTTCATGTAGATGCTAGGAATTACACTCAGGATGTTCAACTGATTTTTGTCCCTTCCCCCGAAAGGTTTAGTAATTTACAGAAGGGACTTCAATGGGATTACTGTTTAAGGAAAAGATTTGTATTTTCAATATCTTCTTGGGTTTCATTAAAACATAAAGTCATTATGAATATTGTATATATTAGTAATTTCTCTTAACAAAATAGCCAATTTCCTGCCCCCAACCAACTTCTGTCACCCAATAACTAATAAAAAGAAATAGTGTGGATTTAAGGCAGAGACCTTGTGTTCTTATTGAACAGAGTTATGAATAAGGGTTAACGGAGGGATAATTATATGTGAATTTTGGGTGACTGTTAATCCTTTTGTATTACTATTTTAGTACCTGTGTCCATTTATTTCCCAAGTTCTTAGTGCAGCTGTTGTTCTGTTTCCTTTTCTAAGCCTGGGCTGCTGTGCAGCATTCAAACTAAAATCTAGAATTCGAGCTGACACACCTTCAATTGAACTATCAAGTCTTTTAAAACTGCTTGGCCAGTGACGCCAGGCCTGTGCTATCCGACCGTACACACTTCCGACTGTGGGCCAAAGAACATTGATTTTTAGCTGTCATTTCTAGTGCATATACTGTAGAATTGAAATTTAAACCTTAATCCACTCAGTAATGCAATTAATTTTTAATGTGCAGTAATACTAATTGAAATAGCCTGAATTTAGCAAGTCACCACAAGACATTTTCAAAAGCAAGCGTCTCCACTGAGAACTGAGAGGACAGATCATCACCGTTACAGTGTTCTCAGGGTGAAGGCTCAGTGTGCAGGCCTCGGTGGGGAAGGGCGTTTTCTTTAAATTAGACTGTAGTATGTCTCTCTGTGAATAGAAATACCTTTCCCGAGAGAATTTCTACTTTCCGCCCACTGGAATAGGCTAAAATTTTTTCACTAACTTCAAAATAAAATTGTTTTAGTTAAAAATATCTTAACATAGCATATGCAAAAGTTACGTTAAGCTATTATTTTTAAAAAGCAATTATGCGTAGTTGCAAATGAAGTCACTGGCAGACAATGTCATGGTCAAAAACAACAGTCTTAGTAGTTGATCTCATTATGTAATACATATTTGAGATACTATTTCCAGATTTAAGAAATGTCTGCAGCTTATCGGTTGTCTGTAAACCCGCTGTCTTGTTTCGGTGTGTGTATAGTCCTGTGAACCAAAAATACACCCTACTTTCTTTTACTTGAAACTGTGTCCCTTTAGCTTTTGAATACTATTTCAAAATGACCTTTTAAATGTTTTGCGAGGTCTTTTTTCCAGCCAGAGTAAAGCAAATTTTGCACAGTAAAACCAAATAGGTTTCCAGTCATTTTTACCCTGGAAAGGTTCTCTACCCACATTTATTTGCTAGTAAATGAGGACTTTTTAAAATACATCAGTTCTACTGATGAATGGGCTCACGGAGTGTTCAAAACGAGCACCAGCATTAAGGTAAAAAAAAAAAAAAGAGAAAGAAGGCAAGCACTGTATATCATGCTTTCATGGCTCTCGCATTATAGTATTTAATAAGCCGGAGGTGCTGTTAAATATTTAGTAAAGGTTCCCTCATAAGCCTGCCATCTATTCAAATGGGATTTGAAGACATTTTTGCAGCACATAAGTACAAATGATGGTTCAGAACTTGAAGCAGCTGTAGCGTGGTATATTTTCTCAATGAAGTGTGGGGGAACAGGGTACAAATGAGCGCAGCAGATTCACACCTGCAAAACACCTAAATCAATTCACACTCTTCGGATTAAGGCTCCAAACTGGCTTTCATTTTGCCACTGTGAAGTGCAAGTGCTGTTGGGATTGTTTACAGAGAGCACTAAAATGACATTATAGCATGTTTTTAAAAATGTCTTACACGGTTGTTATTTTAAGCCTTCCTAGCGTCAGTTAAGCTTTAGAATAGACATTTTCTCTTTTTTCACTGAATAGAGGGAAAGGAAGAAAAAGAGGTGAAGGAAAATCAATTATAGTCCATTTAGAGCATATTATCGCAGCAAATTGGGGTATAGTAAGTTAAATCCTTTCAGCATTTATTTTGGGTGTGCGATGACAGATAACTGAATAATAGATATTGTTGTGCACACTGATATGATGCATAATAGATTATCTTTATTGGTTTCTTCCCTTGTAATATTTGATATTTCTTATCCAAATAACAATAACTGTTCTTTTAATCTGGAATGAAAATTGGTTTCTAGGAACCTTACGTGAACATGTTGCCAGGAAATGTGATGCTGACCTCATCACTGTTGCCACGTTGCTGGGTTAGAATGCCATCACTGTCACCACGTTGCTGGGTTAGAATGCATGTTGAAACCTTTCAGTGCTTAACAGTATTATTAGTTTTGAAGGTGTGAAGATGAAGGCCGGTAGCGTGCTCAGATCTGTATGTAATGTGTTTGGTTCTTCCACGAGCCTGTTTGCTTGCTTCTAATTTTCATCCTGTTTTATATGCAGCGAGTGACCACAGTATTCATTCCAAGTATACAGAGACACATCTCATCCGTGAAACACGGCTTACTGGTCCTGTTTGCTATTTGTATTCTCATGAGAAGAAACATAGGACTCATCCGATGGGGGAAATACATTTTGTTTTGAAATTATGTACATCAGAAATGCATTCTTACCAAGAATTTTGTGATGAGAAATGGATAAAGGAGCTGGTGTTAGGTGCACATGAAGCAGAAGAGAAGGGAAGTGGCACTGGGTTCACACGTAGGTGTGTTAATATGCAGCGCTTGATGTATGTTGACCTCAGGTTACGAGAGTAGAAAATCCCATTTTCCAGCTTGTTTCAAATGTAGTAAAAATGCTGCTTCAGTTGCTTTATGCTACTCACATTGGGAAAGGTGCTTATACTGTGATAATTATCATCAAGGAATATTAATGCGTTCAGCATTTGTAACCCAAAAACTCATTATAGCCTAAGCTGTGCATCATCTGTGAAGAGAGAACTTTGCCAGAATTCGCTCTTCACAGGGGTTGCCTCCTGCTTGCTGCAGAGTGGTCAGAGTACTGCAAGAGGTCACTTAGGCTATTTTTGAAAGCTGAAGTTTTGCAATTTTTGAATCACTACCTTCTGTCTACAGAGCTTATCATTCTTGCCTCAAAATGTCCTCCTTCTAATGGAACGCACAGTGAAGTGCAAATAATCATAATAAATAAGAAGTAACCGGGTCTTCTTATGTAGAGTCCAAATGGGTCGGCACGTATATTCCGCACCAGGATAATTGACGTGTTGGTGTCTTTTCTTCTGTCATTGAGCACAGGGATCATTTACACCAGTTGCCTTAACGCAGGTGCCCTTGGGTTTCAGATGGAAATGCCCCCACTGGGGCTCCACTTCAGAGCCCTCTGGCTGGGAATTGTGTAAATAAGACCGAAGGGTCAGCCTTCCTTTTTCGGCAGCGGTGTCCTTAATTAGTCTGTGACAGTCTTTCACATGACCCTGCACTGTGCCTGGGATCAGGCCTCACACGTCTAAGACATCTATCTGAGGCACAGATAGATATTTTTGTCTGTTTGTGTAAAATCATCCCCTGGGGGAATATCGACATGATGGGAAGGGGAATTTCTGGGTGTGTCCAGAGTCCATTTTAAATCGCAAGCAGTTAGTTTCATAAGAATATCACGCCTTTCCCTGAGGTGTGCAGCTTGTTGAAAAGGAGCTGTATGCTTGTGGTATTTTTATGTGATTAAGTCCCATTATTTTTCTCCCACTAATCTCTCGCTTGTCTTTTCCCATAAGTAACATTGCTCCGTGCTGCATGTTAGAGTTTGTGTTTGGCCAGGCAGAGTGCACTAACACTCAGTTCCATCAGGCTGTCTGGCTTTGCAGGACAGCAGTGTTTCTGAGGTCAAATTGTGAACCTGGCCTTGCTCCTGGGAGGACTAGAAAAATATGTTTCATAACTTCCCATAGACCTATGCGGAGAGTAAGGAGGGAAACCATGAAGCCCATAGGCTCAGTTTAGATGAGCTGTGAGGCTGGAATTCATCAAGCAGGAAAGCTTGCAGTTGTTTGGGAAGCTTCCTCACTGGGAGGGGTTTGGGTGCCCAGTAGGTCATCGCTGAGGGCACTGAGGGACAGGGTAATCATTCATATAGCCCAGCAGGCACGGGCACAGGCTGATGATGTGGAGTAGATTTGCCGCAGTAGAAACTTACCTGTTAAAGTTACTTACAGGAAGGATTGCTATTACTATAGAACAGCAAGTTCATTGTAGATATTGTGGGCTTGTTCCACTGGAAGCAATTTGGTTTTTTAGTTGTTGTTTATTCTGGGTTTTGAATAGAACAGAACCTTTCTTTCATGCAGTGGAACACTAATGCCACAAAACAGATGAGCATCCTGAACCAGAAACATATTCTCCGTGGTTCTGGGCTGGGATGCTGACAGTGGAGAGATACAGTGGTGGCGGGTCTTCTGTGAGGATGCAAACTTAATAATCTTTATGAATTTTCAGTAACTCCTAACTCCACTTCCTCATCGAAAGGAGCATTATGAAAAGATTGTTTCTAAATCCTTCAGACATTCCCCGCACTCATGATAGATGCTATCCTTTTTACCTTGAGACAGTAGAAAAGAATGTGTTCTTTTGCAAGAAATAAAAGTGTATACTTTAGAAGGAGCAAATTGCATTTTCATGGGTAAGTTCACTATTTGCACTTGAAGTGATGAGACCCAAATGTGAAGAATTGCCTTTGACATTTTTTCTGTGTCTCCTGCCTAATCCGATTGCTGCGTCATTGTTACGCGGGCGTCACCATCGCATGGGATAAGTGTGATGTTGAAAACCTGGAAACAGTATAAAGTGCCTTCCGTGTCCAGGTTGTTTTGATAACTAATTTCTTTAATTATTGAAAATTTTATCTTAGTAATGATGCATTCATTAAAATTGTGTGCGAGTACATGTGTCTTTTAAGAAAAATGTTGCAATCTTCCAAGTCTTATGGGTTTGTTCACTTCTAAATGAAAAGGCAATTTTAACTTTCTTTAAAGGCTGTTTTACCTAGTCTATATCTTGAACTATCACGTTATGTTGTAAACTAAAATTTTAAGTATATTCGTTTCAAAGTTCTTAAATTGCATGGCTGATTTCTGAAGTCTAATTCAATTTTTCTGTCAGTGACTATGGTGTCCTAATTTTTAACGGCCTTTCATTAAAAGAAATTTTCGTTTTTGTGGATTTAAGTTTCTCCGTGTATATGCATGTGTACACACGTGCACACATGTCTTTGTGCAGACAGGTACTGGGTGTCAGCCTTCCCAACCAAAAACTGCCTGGTGCACCACTCCCTGCTTTGTGTTTCACGTGCTTCTAGCAGCTTAGAGAGATGGCATAAAAACGGAGGGCAAACCATGGCGCTTGTCTTGCAGTCCGATGTTCGCAAGAGAGGTATTGGAAAAGGGTATTTTTTGGCTTAGCTCCCTTTTTAGATGTAATTGCTGCTTCATTAGGGCTTGGAAGAGTTTCCTGTGGTTAAATTTAATCAAATGGCTCAGAATAACAAACATGTACACTCAAAATTCCATGACAGCTCTGTACATGAAACATGATTTTTCTAAATGTAACACACACACACATGCACTGGTACTACCACCCACCAAGTGGGCTGTAAATTGCTGTGTGGCACTATCTCAAAGCTAATTCCTACTTTTTACTGCTACTGTATTGGTACTTGATAACATGCAGAAGTACAAGTCATGAGATACCCATTTCAAAATGTCTGCGGTTTGTTTTTGCTAAGAACCAAAATTCGAGCAAACATGTTTAGTGCACTGAACATTGCACTTGAATAGCCTGGGATGTGATATGAGATTGTTAGTATTATTGCCATCATGCAGATGAGGAAATTGAGGCTTGAGCAACTGGCCCCAACATGCAGTGCTGGTACGCATTGTAGAGAGAGACAAGCTCACACCTTTTGACACTCTACATCGCTTTCAGCGGTGCCAGAGGAATCTCTTCCCACGAGCATTGGTTGCTCAGTTCGGGAGCCTCTGGTGATGTGTCCTTAGTGATTGATAGCTTTGCTACCTTTGCATCGAAGCCTGATGTCGATTGTATATTCCAGGCAGCAAAACTTATCCTTGGCTTAGACAAAATTTTGTATTTCCATTAAAAGCAGTAACTAAGTATTTAAGCTGGTTATTTTTTTCTACTTTCTAAATCAAACTACTTTGAAAGAATTTTTTTGGAAATTGTGGGAAATAGGCAATGAAATGACAAAAGTGAGTGAGTTCAGTGGAAACAGACATGAGTGTGAGACATGGTTCTGTGTACTAACAGATGAGTGTTCATAGTTCTGCAGAACCTCAAGTCATTATGTCCATATCTTTTTAAAAAGCGAGT
>VMDR010003032.1:0-37500 GCA_007922815.1 Macrotus californicus | reverse complement strand
GGGACATGGGTTTGGGAAAGAATGTGTGATGAGGAAAAGGTGTCCAGGTCAGAGGTATTATGTACAGTTCAAATAATGTGTGAAGATAATCAGGAAGTGACTGCATCCTGGCCTCCTTAGGGGCTCATCAAACCAGCACCTATCCCCTGATTAACCTGTGAGTTCCATCAGCCATGTAAATTAGCACAGGCCCACTAGCCCTGGGCCTGGAAGAAACCAAGCTGTGAGAATGTACATATTTTAATAAAAATTGAATATATGTCCCCCAGCATCACTCTGGGACTCACTCAGGTTTATCATTCTGGCTGGCATCTAACGCCTTATTGCTAAGTTAGTGAATCTGGTAAATTGGGGAGAGAGTACAGCATATTTTGTGACAAGATTTTTATAAACACCCATTTGTGTGCTTCAGCTACATGATAGGGAAAGATGTAAGTAAAAAGCACCACGTGGCTTCCGTTCCCTGGTAATCTTACTCACATAACTTTGACAGGGTATCTGCTTACTACTGGTGAATTTTCTATGTAAGGGCGTGTGTTGCATGCTGCATCCTTGAGTGAGCTTCATAATTCACGTTCAAAACTTGGTTCCGAAGACTGCGTAACCCAGAAAAGATAGCTGAGACTTTAGGGAAGATTTAAGAATAAACAAGATCCGCTCCTACTCAGGATGGAAATGGAAGTAAAGGAACTCTCCATTTATATTTGAAATTTTTGTGTAGCATGTCAGCTTCCTACACATTCTCTTTCATGTCTTACCTACTCTAAAATGCATTTAGTAATGTCCATCACCATAGTACCTGGGTGCTTAGGTACTAAAAAGTGCTTTAAGAATGCAATTTGAAGACTGATAAGTCAGGTCTGTTTAGCTCAGGGGAAAGAAAAGCTAAGTGAGGATTTAGTAGATGGAAATAATATTCCTAAAAGGAAATCAGTTTGATGCCAGTAAGCTTTTTGAAATAGAAACTAATTTGAAAGCACAGAGGTCATGAGTGAAATGGAGGGCTGAACTGGACTATCACATTTTCGCAATTTGAAGGGAAGTCTCTTTAAACAAGGTGGATGGAATACAGAACAGCTTGCCAAAGTCAGCAGCGGAAAGAGGCTCAGGTTGCTCCATGGGTTTTGGAAGGTAGGGACTGCTCGGGTAGAGAGAGCCACAAGCAGCATTTTAGAAGCTCATCCTAGGAAGCTTGACAACCACTTGCTGAATGCCCATTTTAATTTCAGGCCTTCGTGGGTGTGTGATTTTCCCCTCAAACTTTAAATGTTCTAGTGAATCTACATTATCACTCTGTAAATTTGGATTTTAATACCAAGAGGCAACAAGTAATCTTTCCTATGAAATCAAATAATACATGTACCCTTCACCTTGCCCTCCACCCCCTTCCCACCCCAAAAAGAACTGCAGGTGCCATATGATGTGGTGTACGTCAACCTTTGTACTGCAATCCTTGAGGAGAAATAAAGAATGTAACACCTTCTATTGCAGGGAGACAAATTATAGTTTGTGTTTCATGTGGAAAGTTTGGGGTGGCAGCTTGACAGTGAATTCCATGAAACCTATGCTGCCAGGATGCCAACATTGTTCTTCATTTATTTTAGCATAAGGTTTAATTATTTGCTGATTTTTAATACCAGTCAGTCATTCTTAGCATCATTGAATTAACTCTGAACCCTATATCAGTAAATAGCCTTATGTTATCCCATTTTATTATAACAGTACAATACAGATTCAAATTGCATCTGTTAAGATTATATTGTATATTTAGATTTCAGGAGGCAGAAACACAATATTCTCATGAATATAATGGTTGGAGCCAATAACCTGTAACCAATTGCATACTTTTTCTATTGCAAAATCCGAACTATAAGGATTATGTTTTGGAAAAGATTCTAAACCTGTCACCACTAATCTAACCTCTACAGTGGCTTTGTAACCAGTTAAGACCAAAAATCACTACTTTTACTTGCTCTGATTTTAATCACAACACATATTTGATATTTCATAACTTTCTTTTGTTCCATCAGCACGTGCATTGTAAAGTGTACATTAATAAATAGAGGCATAATGAATGTGACTAATTGACTTTGGCAGTCAAAGACTGGCACACTTTTTATACAATGGGGAATCCGTTCAAAGAAGCTTAACTGCTATTGAGAGCAAGTCTTCGATGCAGTAATGGTTTCTAATTTGAATTCTGTGTGAGGTGTGCAGAATGCAGTTACTCGTAGTAGTTCCCCGCTTTTTGTGCGCGCGTTTTGTTTTGTTGGTAGCACTCATTGATCTAACTTTTATTCCCTTAAATAAAACTGTATGTTTTGGCATGTATATGAATTAATTCTGCAGCACAGTTATGTGTACAATTTTTATGAGTTGCCTGTTTGTCAAAACTAGAGATACAGACTATGAACAAGAGGCCATAGGCTTTCACTCTTCCAGTTTGGGGTCCACTCTAGTTATATTCTCTTGCCTCTGATTCTGTAGTATTGAAATCAGATTCCCCCCTCCCTGAAATATTCACTGAAAGCAACTGATTTATTTGGAGACACAACAACTTTATTAACTTGTAAACACAAATGCCAAAATATAGCTTCTAGTAGATATTGGTAAAAAATAAATTAATTCCTTGAAACTCCAAGGGAAAAAATAGACCTGAATTGTATGATCAGTCTTCCCTTTAAAAATGTGAATGGCCTTCAAAATTAATTTGACCTCTTTTCTAAAATCTTTAAACACTAAATTATATTACATGGCTATGCTATACTGTTCTTAACATCCCCTATTTTGTACCTACCAATTATGCTTCTTAATCCCTGTACATTTCTCCCTTTCTCTTCCTTCTCCCTCTGTAGCTGATAACCCTCCATGTGATCTCCATTTCTGTGATTCTGTTCCTGTCCTAGTTGTTTGCTTAGTTTGTTTTTTTAGATTCAGTTGTTGATTGTTGTGAATTTGTTTCCATTTTAATGTTGATAGTTTTGATCTTCTTTTTCTTAGATAAGTCCCTTTAACATTTCATGTAATAATGGCTTGATGGTGATGAACTCCTTTAGCTTTACCTTGCCTGGGAAGCACTTTATCTGCCCTTCCATTCTAAATGATAGCTTTTCTGGATAGAGTAATCTAGGTTGTAGGTCCCTGCTTTTCATCACTTTGAATACTTGCCAGTCCCTTCTTGCCTGCAAAGTTTCTTTTGAGAAATCAGCTGATAGTCTTATGGTAACTCCTTTGTAGGTAACACTCTGCATTTATCTTGCCTCTTTTAAAACTCTTTCTTTACCTCTAACCTTTGATATTTTAATGATGTATCTGGCTATGCCTCTGTGGGTCCAACTTGTTTGGGACTCCCTTTTCTTCCTGGACTTGTATGTCTATTTCCTTCACCAAATTAAGGAAGTTTTCTTTCATTATTTTTTTAAATAAATTTTCAATTTCTTGCTCCTCCTCTTCTCCTTCTGGCATCCCTATGATTCAGATGTTGGTATGTTTGGAGATGTCTCAGGGGCTTCTTATACTATCCTCATTTTCTTGAATTCTTAGTTCTTCTTGCTGTTCTGGTTGAATGTTTATTTCTTTTTTATGTTCCAAATCATTGATTTGAATCCTGCCTTCCTCCCCTTTGCTCTTGGTTCCCTGTAGATTTTCTTTATGTCACTTAGTGTAACCTTCACTTCTTCCTTTATGTTGTTGTCATACTTAATGAGTTCTTTGAGCATCCTGATCACCAGTGTTTTGAACTCTGCATCTGGTAGGTTTGTTATTTCTGTTTCGTTTAGTTCCTTTTCTGGAGTTCTTTCATTTGGGTCATATTTCTTTGTCTCCTTAATTTGTCAGCCTCCCTGTATTTGTTTCTGTGTATTAGGTAGAGCTGCTTTGACTCCCTGTCTTAGTAGCATGGTCTATTGTAGAAAAGGCACCTGTAAATTCTGTGGGGAAGAGCCTTTGGTAATAGCCAGGGCAGGACAACCTGTTTCACCACTTTGTGGCTCTCTGTGGGGGGAGGGTTGAGAGAGGTGACAGTGCTGCTACCTGGCTTCTGGAGGTTTGCCTGGCACTTGCCCTCTGTGACTGGCGCCCTTTCAGCTGTTGCCCTGGTGCTGAATTCCAGAGGAGCTGGATCTGTATACATTTTGAGTCTGTGCAAGCCCTTTAAACAGAGTCTTCTGAAAAGCCGGCAGTTTCTTCCACCACGCCAACTCCCACTGATTTTTACAGCCAGAATTATAGAAAAGTATCTTCCTGGTGCTGGAACCCTGGGCTGTGTGGTCTGGCCTGGAGCTGGGATTGCTCGCTCCCAAGGTATCCCTCCCGATTTTTATCCACCACGTGTGAGTGACCACCCGTTTTGCCACCACTGCTGCCTCTCTGCACCACATTGCAGCTCCACACTCTCCACCCGTCTCCATGTCTCTGTCTTTCCTACTGGTCTGGATGAATGTAGCTTCTTTAAATCCTTGGTTGTTGGACTTCCATACAGCTCAATTTTCTGATGGTTCTGGGTGTTATTTGTTTTGAGGTCTAGTTGTAATTCTTTCTGTGTTTGCGTGAGAAGGCAAAGCATATTTACCTATGCCTCCATCTTAACCCAAAGTCAAAGCGTCACCACTCTTGCTGAATGCTTGGATGTACTGGAGCCGGCTGTGCTTTAATAGTGGACATGAGATCAAATTGGGTGTCACTGAAGCATCAATCAACCAAGTGTCATCACAAGTAGTTAACAACTCATGTGTTAAGCTTTGTCATATGAAACCAGAGATACTGTGTACCAACACACTCATTACTTACTGCAGTCAAAACTGATTTAGAAGAGATAAGAATGACTGTTGTTAAGGGTTTACAAGAACTAAAATTTATTGTAAAAATAACTTTTTGCTCTGCTGTCTGGCACCACTGGAGGATGAAGATGTTGTGTTTGTCTGCAATTAGGAAAAACTCTAATGGGAAGCCAGTCATTTCCAGGCACAGTGCAATTGATTTTCCACCAATCAGAATAGGGAATGAGATACTCTGAGTCTATTATTATTAAATTATTTATGAAGTCATATTAAATCTGGTCATTAGTTCTGGCATTTCAGGTTAGTGAAGACTTTCCAATCACTGTGATGGCAGGAGCTAAAAAGGGTAGTTTTGGACTTGAGCATCGAATGCCACCTTTGATTGTTGTGATTAAATGAGTTTTTCTTTAAAACAACAACAAACCTTCTCCTAACACCTGTATCTTAATTGAGGTTTTGCTGCTCTATTCACTGTGAGCTCTAGTTAGCTTTTAAAATAGGAATAATGTTTATTGGGAAAGATAACACCCTAAATCAGTGTTTATTGTATCATTAATGCAACGGTGGGTAGTCACATATTTTAAGTTTCTCTCAGAAAAAAAGCCCTAGTAAGGTGCTGAATTCTTTTATGAGTGTGATCTTGCTGATTCATACACACTGAGGGAATACAGTGAAGGTTTATAAGGGTTTTATTAGTAGATCGAGATTAGCCTTCGGATCTCTGACTCAGATTTTTTAAACTGCTAATCCAGTTCCCTTAAACCTACTCCAGCTGTTTCCGCCCTCTGCTCCCCATCCTCACCCAGTACCCTGGAAGCAACTTTAGAATAACTACTTCCCAAGCATCATAAAAACTGTAGATTCTAATTTACTTAAAATTTGAAAGATATCAGTTTTACAGTATTGGATGAGTCCTTTGACCTCTCTGGCCTTTGGGGTTTCTTATTTATAAAATAAAGGGTTTCTTAATAATTTTAAACTGGTTTTTATTTCTCTGACATTGATGACGTTAACCTTATCCTTTTCTAAAGAACAGCAAAAATAAGACAGATGTCAACATGAAAACTGCCCACTTGGTACATAAAACCTGTCATTTCACCGATAACTTGAAATTCTGGACCTGTACTAGAGAGGAGGTTTGCAATCCTGCAACAAGCTTTACTCCCTACGAACTGTCTTCTCTCAGCAGATCGCTTTGTTTCTCTGAGTCAGTTGTTTTATATATGAAATGTGTATTAAAAAATGTGTATATATAAAATGTACCAGTGCTGGGCACATTTGCACAACTGTCTTATCAATTGAGAAGACATTCAAGTTACTTAAAAAGTGTAAAGCGATAGGAAAATGCAAGTTGTCCAAAATATATATGTATTTTTCCAACCACTCTAGGCTACATAGAAGCCAGTTGTGCTAAAACAACTTTAAGACAACTTTGTGTTACAGGAATAGTTAGTTAAAGGTGAAGAACAAACTACCTCAAGCAGAAAAGCGTGTTCATGGAATTAAAATGTAATGCCAGGAACATTTGGAAGGGATCATTATGGAAATTATGACCAGTTCCATTTCCTCTTTTTCTCACCAACACAATATGAAGTCTATATATGTAAATTTATAGAGATTTTATACATACACAGAGAGAGAGAGACAGAGAGAGAGGGACCAGTGACCAGCGAGGACCAAGTGGAATAGGTGGTGTAATGAGTCCTCCCCCCCCCCCCGCCGTAAACGGTGGTAGATAAAAAGATTAGCCTGCATTCTCAGCTTGCACACACTTCGTGTTGGTGGGTCACACTGATGCAGTCACAGGATGGTGCCTGTGTCGAGGGCACCGTGCGTGCCTGGAGGTTATCTGACAATAATTGGCTTGGTGCTGCTGTCAGGGGTCTAAGTATTGGGCATGTGTTCACATCGTATTTAGCTGCGGCTCATGCAGTTTAGTGACTTGGGCAGGTTTCAACAATTTCTTTTTGGAGATAATTTTATAGATATTTAACTCTCTTCTCCCCACCTTCCCCCAGATTTAAAATCAAGGTTTTGCTGTTGTCTATTGTGGACTGCTTTTTGTTGGGAAGTCTGTGCTTCTCCTGGTATGTGTTTGGGACCGGGTGCACACTACACCTTTTCAGTTCCACAGGGATGGGACCAGATGGAAGAATTTGATTATCTAGCAGTAGAGGACCAACTGTTCAGTTGGATACAGAACCGGGAGAAAAGGGTTGAAGAGATCTAAAATGGCTGTCGTATGTGGAGCCAACAGTTTCCGAAGGGAACCAGGCAGGCACTGAGGTGTAGTAATGCAGAATCTCTTCCAAGTACCAGCTGGGGCTTTCAGGAGCCGCTATCCCCACAGCAGACACTCAGCAGGCTCCAAGCAGCTTGACTTTACCATATGTGGAACTTTTTATTCTCCACCTCGCTCCCTAGAGGGATGGGCCACAGGGACAGGAGAGGCAGGTGAATTGCTCTTAATGCAGAGCACTAAATCACTGGGTTAACATGAGAAGCCTGGAGAGAGGAAATGGATCTGCAGAAGACTGACTCGGAGTCTCTTAACCTTGGAGCTATTCTGAGCACCAAAAAAGATGCCGCATAATGTTTCATTAGGCTTTCACCTTGTGCATGCCCTCTTTTATGCACGTGACCTTTTCGTCCTTGTACATATTTTTTAAATGCTCTTAAAAGCCATTCAATACTTCAGAATGCTAACTGTTCATTTTTTATTCACACAGAATCATACCTTTAAAGTAATGAGGGAGCCGAACAGCACTGCAATCTGTGATTTGTGGGAATTTCTTGCTTTCTCTCCATTCAGACACCCCAGTTTGACAGATGGGGCACAAAGCCACAGAGCGATCCATAACTCCAGTTTGTATCATAAATTCTTAGTCCCTCCTTCTCCACTAAATGCCTGCTTAATGGTAGCTAGAATCCTCCTACAACAATGTTGGCATGAATCGGTATGATTTAAGAGATTTCTTCCTGTGGCCTGAGAAAACCATTTTTACAATAAAAAGATGAAGAAGGGCTGATGATGTTTTAAATTAGCAAGCACCCACCTGTTTCTAAAAATGATGAAAATACAAATTTACTCAGTGTGGTGCTTTTTCAAAAATTTTGATCCAATAAGTTTTGTAAGTGTCCTATTTGATTTCCAACTTGATGGGATTTATTTTATTCGTAAGGTGCCTCAGTCATTTTGGGCTGTTACCTTTAGTACATCTACTTGCCCTTAAAGGTTAAACCTATTATTGCAGAAGTACCTAAGTAGAAGATGTCTGTTTTTTGTATTTTTATTTTTTTAATTGTTTAATATGTTTATTGATTTTAGAGAGAGAGGGAGGGAGAGAAACATCCATATGAGAAACATTGATTGGTTGCTTCCCATACACGCCCCCACCAGGATGGAACTCGCAACCTATGTATGTGCCCTGACCGGGAATTGAACCCCTAACATTTCGGTGTACAGATGATGCTCCAACCAACTGAGCCACACCAGCCAGGACTGTTTTTTGTATTTTTAAAAATTCATGACTTCTTGGCTGGTCAGGAGGGCTCACAGAAAATCGTGGTGGATGTGAATCTCTGAAATGCAAAGCCATATTTAAGGCTGGGCTTCCAGGTGGCCTCTCATGATGCCACCCTGCTTACCGTTTGGTGACCATTTCTCTCTGAGGCAGGAAGTGCCCCTTCAGGTGAATGAGGCACACCTACACTGGGAAGAAAACAATCAGCCATCACTTCCTCAAGCTTTAAGGAACGTGTGTTAGGCTGTGGTTGAATCAGTGAAAAACAGTGATGAGAGATATATAAAGTGATGCAGATTAGTTCAATATTAATTAATAAAAAGAAAGAAATGTCGTCATTGTTTTCTACCACTAGTAGCATATTAGCTGAATATAGAACATGTGATAGGTATGTAGTATTAATCCATCTCTTCAACAAATATGAATGTACAGGCTAAATCAAATGGCAGACCGACAATAATAAAGTTGCACATGGAGTTGATTTAACAAATTAATGTTAATATTTGAATATGCGGTGCCGTGTTCAGAAGAAAGCTCATTCTACCAACTGTCCAGTACATGTTTTCTGTAATAACCCATATGAACAGGGGCCTGAACACTTCAGGCACTATTTGGGACATAGCCACGCAGAAGCAGCTGTGTGCCTGCGTGGTAAAAGCTTTGAACTCTGTCTTTGTGTGACAAGTATGTCAACAACAAAAGTAAGGAAAAGTGATATCACACCTTCCAGTGAAGTGTATTTCTGTTGTCTTGGCGAGGAACATATGCATGTGTATCTTCGTCTCTTCTTTTGAAAGTAGTAATTCGCAGTATTTTTAACGTGCCAGCATAGAGATCTAGAACAAGAAGCATGTCCTATGGTAGAACAATAACAAAAATCCAGTGTAAAAAATCCAATTAACTTCATCATATGCAGGGAGACAAATTCTCTTCAGTAAAATTCAAATGTTGCTCAGCTACTTTGGAGTTTTAAATATCACGGTAGCAATTTGTTTTGTTTATGCTTTCCGCTTGAGCTGTAGTCAAAGGGTAGGGGATGGAGCATGTAGCAACAGTTGGATTTGCAGAAACAGCTCTACCCTATGCTTTTTAAAAATTAAGACTTAATATTTTAGAGCAGTTTTATGTTCACAGCAAAACTGAGAGGAAGGTACAGAGATTGCCCATACACCCCCTGCCCCTGTACAAGCACAGCACCCCTCCCATTATTACCATCCCCCACCAAAGCAGTCACTTTGTTACAGCTGATGACCCTGCATTGTCATGTCACGTCACCCAAAGTCCATAGTTTACATCAGAGTTCACTCTTGGTGATGTATCCCCTTTTATTTCATTAAGAAGATTAGAAAAACTTTAATATAACAGCAGACTTGGTAGATGGAAAAGCTTTTTTTTAAGATATTTTTTGAAATCTGCATTTGATGGGAAACTTTGAAGGTGAATGGCACCTTTGTGTTGTATGTGGACTAACCTACCTATAACACCTTTTGCGGGGGAGAGACTAGGAGATGCAGGCGGCTGCTAGAATGTCCGCTGAAGGCTGTTACTGATGATTTAAGCCAATTAAACACACAGGCTGGTTCTTTTTGGTGTCGTTTGGCAGAAAACTATGAAATGGTGTTGCATGATAAGGAAGAGCCCTGGGTACGTGCTGTTTCTTGTGCACATGTGCTAGAATCGCTGCAACTCATAAATTCAAATTACTTTTAAAAGCTGGCCATGATACATTTGCTCATTAACCATATGGAAAATGGCACTCAGGAATTTTCTACAGTGTATTTTCAAAGAAAGAATCCAATTGCAGGCAGACATTCCTTCGTACAGTGTTTATGCAGCTGCACTTGTGATTAAATTACACCAACTCAGGCCCACATGTAGCCACAGAACTTATTAGCTGAGTACAAAGTACCTTGTAAGAGTATGAGAACTCTCATTGTGATGTTTTTTGGCCTCTTGGCCACTGTATCAAGCAAGCATCAAAAGTCATGCATGTGCTCAGCGGTCTCTGGAGAAGGAGCTGCGGGACCGAGCCGAGCCGCTCGCACTGCACGAGGAACTTTGACAGTCTACCAGGGGGGACCGGGGGATTGCTGCTGTCAGCGGTTCCGACAGTGCAAACAGTGTGAGGAAGCTTCCACAGGGATTGAATTACTGAAGACTTCTGCTCCGTGTTTTCTGGTATAATTGAGAGCACAGAGGGAGCTTGATTTCTCTGTCTTATGATTTGAAGGTGAAGACAAGAGCCTGCAGGGCTCTGTCAGAGTTATGGGCATGCTCAACCCAGACTTCAAAAAAATCTAATTCCCATAAAACCATACAAGGCTGAGTCGCTTACCTGAATGTAAAAGATTTACCTTCACTGAATCATTTAACACACGATATTAATTGCATTTTGAAAAAGAAAAGAAGCATAGAGTACAGTGCAACTGAAACACCATGCGGGTGTTAAAAGAGTGTTTCAGTTTGGATGCATGTCTGAAAGGGAAAGTGGTCTATGCAGATGCCCTGACATACGTGGCCACGCACGAACACCCAAGTCGTATCTTGTAGAAATAGGCTGACCTCGGCGTTCATTGTTTTCTCCATTGGAAATGAACTACTACCCCTCCTCTATATTCTGGAAGTGTAGCTGCATCCAGGTGTATTGTATGTGTACTTTGCTGGTGAGTGTAAGTATTATTCTGATTGCACAAGAATAAATCAGTGTGAAAAATGCCAGCTGGCCGTCTGATGTCCCTTTCAGCATGAATGGTGAGCTGAGTGGCCCTCTCCCTGGTGCGGTAGGGGGAGGTACGAAGGGAAGAGCAGCAATGTGATCTTCCAGCGAAGTAATCACCTTTCCTTTCCTTTTTCATGCATTGTCCGACCCCAGTGTTTCCCTTGTACGGGGAGCAGCAGACCATGACTGCTTTGGGCAAAAATCTCCTGAGATGTGCTTGCACCCCACCAAATAAGAAGACATTGCTACCCTGCATACAGTTTAAATTAAACTCATGATAACACATAGGACAGTTATGTTTTACCTTATTTTTTTCCTTGCAAACATGTGGTCAGAATGCATGATAAATATAAAACCTTGGAATGGTAGCCTATTGTTAGGACTCAGGTGCAGGCACGCGAGAATAGTGTGTCACAAAGGAAAAGTGTTTTGCACGCACACCGTCTTCTCATAGAATGAGCACGTTCCTCCTTCCATCCCCACTTGCCCTCACCTACCAGGGTTGGTGGCCCTGCCCTGTCTTGACATCTTGCACATCTTTAAGCATCCTTCCATCTGAAACCAAATGAACCCACTACAGAAACAGCCCTGGAAGGCCCAGAGCTCCAAACGTATTTACGCAGTTAACCAGCATGCTTTATTTAACTATTACTACTTCTAGGTTTGAGGGGTTGGAAATACTACCCTAGAAAGCCTACCAATTGTTAGCTTCACTTTTCACATTGCCAGCAAGCAGATCTTTTCCAACTGGGACTAATATCCCGTTAGCTATGTTTAATTCTTATTTTACCTGGGGGATTGAGAGTACCCAGTGACTTCAGCTGCTCAGGCATTACATTTCGGTCTGTCCTCTCCTTCTGCCCCAGTCTTCCTCACATACTCCTTCTGGGACCTTCTTACCATTTACAGCAAAGGACAGCTTTTCTCTAAACTCAAACCAGCAGGCCCTGTTCAGAAAAAGAATCTTCTCAGATGTTGGGAGAGAAATACACACGCACTCACAAGTACCACTCGACCTGTGCTTTGGCCTCCCGTACCTGCAGTATGGCCATTCACCCTTCATTAGATGCCTTTCTTTACCTCTATGCAAATTCTTTTGAGGAAGGCTGCCTGTGCACGTGTGAGTTTTGGTCAGAGGCAGTGTACCTTTGGCCGTGAAATGGACACTGTGTGCATGGTGTTACCACAGGCGTTCTGTTCCAATTGTATTGTGTCTTAACAACAAAGCCCCCCGTGAAACTCAATAAAATTACCAATTTCACAGTTGATTTTCTTCCTGCTCTGCTCTGCAGCCCTCACACTCCTGGCCTGTCTCCACACACTGCAGGGGATGGTGTCGGACCAAACCAATAACACGGCGCTAAAAAGGGGCTTGATATAAACCAGGCTGATCTTAATTCTAATTAATGTGTCCAGCAACTTTTAAATCCTTGAGCCATCTTTGTCATAAAAAATAATGCTATCGACTCACCATGAATGGAACAAAGACTGTTATCTGTGTGGTCGATCGGGCTGCGTGGTTGTGTTTGATTCAGGCCATGGTTGCATTGCACAGAACACGTGTGGGTCTATTTTATTTCTCATGCTGCTATGTTTTCTCCTCCACTATTATTGACTATGCTAACTTTACTAATTTAAAATTGATCAAAGCCATATGACCTAAGGTATATAAACCTGGGATCATTGATTAGAAAGCAAGCATTCTAGATCTCACTCCGCTACTAACTAGTATGAGATCCTGAATTATAGTCTCTTCTTGTCTCTATTTTCTTGCTAATAAAAGAATAAAACTGAGAAGAGACAATTGAGAAAAATTTATACAAGTACTATTTTTTGATCTTTAGATTAACAGTTAAAATAAATAATGAATATATTTTAAGGCTCAGATGAGGAGGTCTTAGCATATCCAACCCTGCAGGACTTGTTAACTACAAACTAAAAATCTGACCTAATGCCCACTGGGAGGTATAGCTTAAGGAATTGAGCCTAAATTATGCTGAGTATCTTGTTCTGTGATAGAAATATTCCAGTCACAGAGATAACTAAATTTACTTCATTTTCTACATTTTTTAGGAGCCACATTCAACCCTAAACCTATCTCCAAATTTGATATGGGTTTTATCATTGAAACATCTTTGTCAGCCCCCTTCACTGCATTCTTACATCAGATAACAGATGGGTCCGATGGCCAAGCCCTATTAAATTCGCTCTACCGTCTCTGATACCTTACAACAGTGAAGTGCAGAAACACTTCACAACTTATTGGCATGCACGTGAAGTTTGTTGAATGGATGGCTGATTAATGAACTGACTGGGTGAATGAGTAAACTTAGGTGATAACATTCACAGTGTTTTATGGGTTGCAGAAATAGACGTAGAGCGATGTGTAAGTTCTTCAGAAACACCGCCTTCTCAGTTACTCAATTACCATAGAATCCTGCACCTCCATATATTATACTAGTACCTTTGAAATCACACCTTGGTTTTATGTCCTTCAATTATCTTTAACTTGACTGAAGCTTATTTTATTTTTGCCGGGCTTCGTTTGCATGTGTTTTAGAATGATCGTTAACCCCGCATACAAATGCAAGGCCTTTGTCCTGGCAGTTGTAACTTCACTGAAGCTCCTGTGTGTAACACAGAGCGTTTGCTTTCAGACTGGAGCACAGTGACTGTTCTCTGCGTGATCACTTACAGAGGAGGAAAAATTGGTTTGGACCAGCTGAAGAGTGACCCCTCAACAGAGTTTCTCTTGGGAACACGTGATTCACAGAGATTTCGCTTCACTCACATTCACTCTCCCACACCGTCTCTCCCCCAGGATTGAGAAGTTTGGAAATCCCACAGAAGGCAGCTCCCATGTGTCCAGGAGCTGCTGCTTATCATGTTGTAACCCGCCGTCCTTGTTAACAAAGTGGTTGGGGAATTCTAGGAGTCAACCTGCTTGTCTTTTCTAGGGCTAGAAATCAGAAAATTAGTAGCAAAAGGGTTGCAGTGCTCCATTAGTCTGAAAATATCGAACAGATCAAATTTTTCTCAGTGCTCACCCACTCTCTGTGCATTACACAGCTCTGTCCTGCATTAACTCACATCGCCAGCAGGGCCTCCCAAACTGGTTGCTTCCGTGTGCAAGATGCACGTGCCATCTTCCGTTCGTTCGGGAGAGTCTGTGATTTTTGTAAGTTCCAAATCAGTTCACTCTCTTCAAAAGGGTTTTAAGCAAAATGAAATCAGGTAGTTTACATCTGTCTTCTCCAAAGTATCATTTTAGACTGTGAGCGGTGGGAAGAATTGACGAAACACACCATTTTATTTATAATCAGTCTTTATCCAAAGTATTAGCCATTTCACTACACACCATGAACCTTGAAAGTAGCTGCCAAAAGCCATTGCTCTCTATTGTGTCCATAAATAGTGACAGTTCCTTTTTCTGGACCCCCCACACCAGCTGTCACACTCGATTTCCATGAGATTTTTTGTCCACACTTCCCCAATAACTTCAATTGCCTGAGAATGATTTAAAATCCTCTGCATTGAAGGGAAAGTGTCCCAAACAAAACCCTCCCCAAACACCCTGTGTGTGTGTTTGTAGAAAATTATTAGTCAGCCTGCCTACCATTAGGTGAACGGAGGGAGACGGAGACAAAGGGAGTGGGCACACCGTGATACCTCCAGAGTGAGGTGCTCCCGTCACAAGCTTTCATAATGAGTATATTGCATATGACCATGAGTTATCATGACTGTGACCTGCCTCGGGAGGTCCCATGCCACATCTGTATTAACAACTGCATCTGCTTCAGGGTAACCTTATTAGCTCGCCACAGCTGAGCCAGGGGCCTCAGGAGGTATCAGACCAAGTCCCCAGAGAGGCCCGGTACTTCTGCTCTCCCTAAATTCAGCTTGGTGCCCAAAATTTTACAGCAGGACCTGCTGAATTTTATTTTGAATTTTCTACCATTGTCACTCTAGCAGAAAACAACACACATATGCACACTCCCCTAAATATTGGCAACCTCCCCAAATACCATCTCTAATTCCCATTATGGCATACGGCTTGTTTGTTTCATATAAAAAGCAGTGAAAATATCAAAAGAATTCTCACCTTGGTTTCTGTTTTTCTTCTCACTATGGGAATATACAAACTGCTGTAAAAAACACAAAACTGAAGGAGTACATATGTGTGAACTTATCTATGAAAATTTTACTTCCAACCCTGACAATGAGAATAGTAAATAAAATCCACCTGAATGGAATGGTGTGACAAAGAAATCTGGTGTGTATGTGTGTGTGTGTGTGCAGTGTGGTGTGTGCATATGTGCAAGTGTGCCTGTGTATAAAAGAACGATAAGTGAGCTTTTGCTCTTGCAACTGAATTCTTAAACAGTGTGTTTCAAATTCATCGGTGCAGAACTCAGCAAAATGCACAGCATTCATTCATTCATTCATTCATTCACGCTCTGGACAGTAAAACTGCAGAGAAGCATTAATTAAACTGGGAATGCATCTAGGTCAGCACCCTAAATGCAAAATTCCCATAGTGCACTGAGGACTGACTGCTCATGAAAGTTGTTTTCCCCATGCCCTTCTGATGGGCAGAAGCTTGCCCAATTTCATTTTTGTGAGTTCTGCAATTAACGTTGCCCTGCCCGCAAACATGGATAGAATAACACACCACTCAAAGAACACTCAGAAGGCTCGTTCGATTGTGTATAACAGAATTCCACCTTGAATGATACCAGTGTCCCTGAGGATGAGTTGTCTGGTATTCTCTGTGCCCTCTCACCTCCCCATCTTTAATCCTCCTGGAACCAACAACCTTTCATTGTCTTTTGCTAATTTTTATGCTATTCTATTTGTAGAATACATTGTGTTGAGCTGAGCATTTTACCTGAGTTGCCTCACTTAATCCTCCATTATAACCCGGTTATACTATTATCCTGGTTTTAGGGTGAGGAGGCTGAGGGGGGCCAAGTCACTCGTACGAAGCCCCATAGCTAGTCCCGAGCCTTTCTTGACTGGACCTTGGTATAAAAGTTCTCCGTTGTGTACATTGAAGTGGCCCCCATTTTAAGACCTTTTATTCTCTCCAGTCCCTATCAAAGTTCACAGCTTGTTTTCTCTCCCAAGAATTTCCTGTGTGGACCATACTACTCTGACTTTTGCACTGACCTGCTGAATCAGCGCACACCTGCCTTGAATACACCCCCTCCTTATCCACGGATGGGGTAGATACATAGTGATCAATGTTGCAACCCTACAAAGTCCATTTTAATTCTGTGGGTTTTATTTCTTAGTCAATGTCAGTCACTTGTCCTGTAGAGAAAGCAACACTCCTGCCTACACGTTTCCTCATTTACACCTTCCTCCCAGCCAGGAGTAAGAGGAAATGCTGTACGTCTGTCATTAGACCATGTTTTTCTTTTCCCTCTGTCCTCAGGGTACGCCTGGATTCTGGGTTTTTCCCAATTTGGGGCAACATAGCAAATAAATGCACTGAAGGAAATTTAAAAGCCGTCGTGGAAGAAACTGTTCAGCTCACTTTGTGGAATGTACCCTGCCATGCCAAGTGAGCACAACTTAATTGATAATGATCAGCTTCTCAGTTACCTTTAACCGTTTTCTTGTAACCGTACCCTGCGGCAGCCACAGCAGCAGCATCGCTTTACGTGCCCGTTCAAAGGCGGCTCTGGTGACCAGGGGTGACCTGGCATTGGGCTCGTGACTGACGGACCTGTGCAACGCACAGTCCGTCTTCTGCCACATTTTATGTTCTTACTTATCTCCTAGGTCTTTCCGTAGTTGCTTGTGATGTCCTTCTTTCATTTTTCTGTTTGGCATTTTCTTCTTTTTTAGTTTCCTTTTCCCTTTTCTCCCCTATGTTTTTCAACCTCTTAAATTGTTTTATGGAACTTTCGTTTTTAGTATTTCAGTGATTCCATACATAATAGTGTTTTCCTCCGAAGATTCCTAAGAATGAGAAAATAAAGATATAGAAAAAGTATTCCTATTTTTTTCTTTGAATAATCTATTTTTTTCTAATTATTGCCAATTTGAAAATGCTGTATAGTATAAAGAAAAATGAATTACCATCCTAATTTAAAAAGCCAAATGATGACATTTTACAATATATTCTACAAGTTTTTCTTCAGCCTTTTATTTATACAAATATATTTATACACATGCACATATACTTTAAATATGTCTGTGATCTTACTATACAATATAAATGTCTGCTTTTCTTAATACTTTACAATGCACATATTCACATGTCAGTAAGTATTCTTCAAATATATTAAATATATAATTAACATTTATTAAGTGCTTATTATTTGTCAGTGCTGGTCTAAATATATGAGATCTGTCCGGAAAAAGTCCAGCCATTGTTAATACAATGAGAAGGGTTTGCGAGACATCGATGTAACTGGGCAGCCAAGGAGAGTGGACTGGAATGCGCATGTGTGAACAATGACGACTTCACTGCGCTAGTCAGTGGGGGTGGCAGATGCCAGTGAGTGAGCATGTGTACTGTGTGGCCATCACATTCAAAATGACTGAGCGAGTAGAGCAACAAATCTGCATCAAATTTTGCATTAAGCTTAAACATTCCTCCACAGAAACTATTTGGATGATTCAGAAGGCCGCAGCTATGGGCCACTGGTGATTGGCAGCTTCATCATGACAATGTGCCCCACTCATACATCACGTCTCACGCAGTTTTTTGGCGAAACAGCAAATCACCCAGGTGACTCAGCCCCTCTACAGTCAAGATTTGGCACCTTGAGACTTTCTGGCTTTTCCCAAAATTAAAATCACCTTTGAAAGGGAAGAGATTTCAGACCATGGCTGAGATTCAGGAAAATACAATGGGACAGCTGATGGTGACTGGGAGAACTGTGTGAGGTCCCAAGGTGCCTACTTTGAAGGGGACTGAAGCATCATTGTCCTATGTACGATTGTCTTTTGTACAATGTATCTCATATCTTCTTCACTATTTTTTGTATTACATGGCTGGATACCTTCTGGACAGAGTTCGTATTAATTTGTTTAACTAAACTGCAACTATTCTATGAAATAAATAGGTACTACTGTTATTTCCATTTTATGTCTGGGGAAATGGAGACACTAAAAAGCGAATTAACTTGCCCAAGGCCACAAAACTAATAGTTGGCAGGATTTGCACTGAGCAGTTTGAGGTCCAGAGATTGCATTTTAAGCCACTGAGATATACTGATCCTTTATGTGCCTTAATGATTGCAGAATAGTCCTTTCTATACTTGTGCTCATCTTTATGTAAGCAATGCACTTAGACATTCTGTGGAGTCTGAACATTTTACATTGTTACCAATATGTTGTTCTTCTACACATGTTATAATGGACATTTTCTTCCATAAAACTGTGTTATTATCTCTGATTATCTCCTTAGAATAAATTCATATGAGTAACAAATCATGGGAACATTCTTAATGCTCTTCACATGAATTTTCAAATATCTGGTGGCAATAGTTGTGCTGACACAAATGTTCTCCCTCAGTGTATGAGAACACCTATTTCCTCGTGCCCTTGACCACAGTGAATAATAGATCTTCTTCAAATAGAGATTTTTAATATTAAAAATCCTCCATCTGATATGTACCAACAATACCTCATTTTAATTTTCAATTTTTTATTAGTGCAATTGATTTTATTCATCTTTTATTCACCATTTCTAGTTGGATTTTAGAAATAGCTTATCCATGTCTTCTGTCCATTAAAAATTAGTATTTGTCATTTTTTATTGACTTAAAAGAACTTCATATTTAAGGCAATGAGATATTTGATTTTCAGTATTTCTTTTACTTTTTTTGTCTTTTTAATGATGGTTAAGATATATATTTTTAATTCTTAACCATTTTACATGTAGTCTGTATGTTTTAAATTGTGATATATGTAAAGGATACCAGCCTTAGCAAATTACAACAGTCAACAGACAAAGAAAATACTCTTGTGTGCAATGTGGATGCAGACATATACAAAATTTAAGCCAAGACCTTCGTGGATTAAGCCAGGTCCAGTCTTTCCACTTAGCTCCTTAGACTTTTAAAAATACTCCCTATAAATGTATGTATGCACATGTGTGAATGTTGCATCTCTGCTCTGAAGATGTAAATGAGCATTGAGATGCTTCTTCTTCAGTGGAGAGCATGGATATGTAGCTTTTTGTACAGTGAAGTCCCCACAACAGAATGCACATACATCTGGGATGAACATGGTACTGGGTGTTGAGGGAACTGGAGTCTCCGCCACTCTAACCAACAGACTTAAGCAAGTCCATGTCACCTCATTTTTAAAGAGGGATTTTGTACTAGACAATCTCTAAGATCTTTTTCAGCTTAATCTTTTCTGAATTTATTCAAAAGCTTATTGTACTTTACCTCTTAAATAGATATTCTTTTTTAAAGATACAGCTTGTCTCACCTTTACTATGCCTGGCAGTCCTAACCCATCTATGATCTGACTTGGGTTATTTACAAGTGGTTTTATGTAAGTAAATATTAGTATTACCTCCATTCTCCCATTAAATTTCAAAGTATTAGAAAGCCAATATTCTCCCAATACTTGGGATGATGTTGATAACCTAGTTTATAATGGAATTTGTTGATTGATTGATTGATTGATTGATTGATACATTAAAGCTTCTGAAGTCCACCTTTGCCTGTTTTGCCCCTTGCACTTTTCATCTACCTTAAGATTCTTTAGAACCCTCACCCTTTCCATGGCATCGGGTCCCATCAGGATTTGGAGAATTACTCAGATATGCACCCATTTCTGGATGTCTCTGGGGAAAATCTTTTGTCCACCTTCATGTCAATTGACCAGTCCAGTAGTTAACTAATGGAGAAACAACAGTAGCAATTTTTGAACTTGTATAGAGATTAGCAGCCTCAGGTCACAGTATGTTTCTAATTTAATAACTGCTTTAATAGTTTTAGAAATACAGCCTGTTAAGGGAAAGGTTATTTTTACTTTAGGACTTTTTCCTAAATGGCTTGAACCAGAATGAAATCAACAATTCTTGCAATGTAAGATGCCTTCACTTTATGATGGAAATTGCCTGTTAGGGCAGAGCAAGTTCCAGTTTGGATGATGCTCACTGTTTTGCAGGGACAACAGAAGACAGAACTAGGCGTTTTCTCACTGCGTCTTTCATCTTGTCCCTGTTTCTATGACTCCCTCTCCCTCTACCCGTTCCTGATTTCTTGGAATCATTGACGTTAGAACTGGAAAAGCTCGGGATTGTATAAAAGAGCTAAAGTATCTGTGCCTGTTCTGCTGTGTTCTATTATGACGGGTAAGACTGTCACTTGCTTCAGAACTGTGCAGAGGCACGTTGGGGAGAAAGAGGAGTGGAATGGGCTATGGGACAAAGGGAAAAAAATGCAATCCTGCTAAAGCCTTTGAAGTGTTAGGCGACCCATCTGCCTGTTTGAGTCAGAGGCTGAATCCCTTTTTAAAATGCATCAAATGTTTGAGTGTGAAGTTCGGTCCTGACAGTGTCTGTGATTCTCTGTGGAGACATCCGCACCGCAGTTTCCCAGACGCCGTCTGGGCTCACACCAGAGGGTTTGATCCAAAGGCCTAGCTGGAGCGGGACCATGTGGAGTTGAAGTAGAGAGGTTGCCTCGGTGAAGTCCTGTGAAATCTCAGCAGCCAGGCCCCATAAAATCAGAGTGGGAATAGCTGTAGGCTTTTAATTCCAACCTGAAGCCGTGTTGTCAAGCTTCTCATTATCCCGGTACCAGGAGATAACAGGAGAGGGGGCAGGACCTAGCGGCCCTCCCTGTGACTGCATAAATCCCAGTCATGATGAGATTTTTATGGACAGTATAAGAAGTAAATTTTTAATTTAAAAGTATAGACTTTTATTAGAGAATTGTGGAAATTCCCATTTATATGGCCAAGCAAACTACTTAAAATGTTAATATAGATTGCTTGCAACTTGAAATTTTAGCTGACCATCACTCCACACGTTTGACAGCATTAAGATACACTTAGTAATATTACTACGTGGACCAGAATGTATTTAGTATTAAACGCAGTCATCAGCACTTTTTTAAAAATTCACATTTAAAACTGTAAGCACCTCTGGCTTTAACTGTCTGCTTTACCATTAGTAAGAAGTTCTTTTTAAAAGATCTCATAATTTCTGTTATAAGATAGCTACCTACCCATCTTTCAGTGTTTGGAGGTGTAATATTTTGGTCAGATTTCAGTAAGAGTAACTTCCAGTGACTCTTGTAGAAGAATAGTAACCTGTGACTTTTCATTTTAAGCTTATCTCTAATAATTACACTATTTTCACTAATGTCAACTAAGTATTGAAATAGACAAGGGCTACATTTAAGAGCAGAAAAAGGAGTTTGATTTCACTCCTCATGAAATGTAATCCGTAGCAGATCTTAGGCCAATGTGCGAGACTGGTAGAGTTCAGGCTGATAGAGCAGTTTTCTGCTCTAAGAATGAATGGCAAAGGGCGTTCTTCTCCTTACTGTAACATGAGGAGATCATAGTTTTCCAGGCTCTTGTTAGTGCCAGACTGAGAACTTTTTTAGAGTTAAATTCTCTCTAGCAGTAAAAACGCCCCTTGGTAATTGGTTAGGCACCTAGGGCAGTAAGTTTGGGGGATCGCTAGAGTACAATTTTCTAAATTGCCTTTGAAGTGCACTAAATAAATGCCTAAGGATAGGACTCTGATCTTTCACACGGCTAGTGCTTAAAGAAATTTGTAGAAAGATTCCAAAGTATGGATTCATAAAAATAGTACTTTTGAATCATTACTCTTTAATATTCTGGGAGATCTCTGTAGGCAACGGAATGGTATGTTAGTGCTTGCGTTCTCTCAGGTAAGAAGTAACCATTAGGAACCAATATCAAGAGTGCAAGATCTGCTGATCCTTATCCTGCAAGAAAGGACTTTGTTTAAAAAATCTCTCCTTGTTTGTGCAACATGAGTCCCCAAGTGAAATCCTCTCTAACTGTACCTGACAGTCTTTGATTATTTGGGCAGGTGGGGCTTTTCTGGTATTTAAACCTGGATTCTGCACTAGTTTGTCATCTGTGTACAATGAAAGCTAGCTCTGACTTTATGACTAGTCTACTAGTTTGAACAGAAAGCTTTGATTAAACTTCACACACATCTGCCTTGACTCTCTCCCAGCCTACTGCTCTCCAAGCCCTCAGGAGGTATGGGGAGAGGGAAAGTTGGAAGAACCTATAAAAGGCTAGTCCAACCTACCACCTCAACCCCTAAAGACTCGATACTTCCCCAAAGAGACTGGTCCATGGTTTGAAGCTCTACTTAAAGAGTGAGTCACTAAGTCATTCATTTATTTACTCAACAAAGTCAATAAAATGTTGGGTAAATGGGATTCAAAGATCAATAGAATGTTACCTTTTCTCCAGGTAATATTAATAATTATACATAATCAAAATGTAATAAATCATAAAGTATTATGAGAAGACAGAGAAGGGACTGCATGGGCTTGCCTGAGAGGGACAATGAAGGCTTTCTAAAAGAGGAGACATCACCCTGGCTGGTGTGGCTCAGTTGGATGGAGCATTGTCCTGTACACCAAAAGGTTATGGGTTCAATTCCCAGTCAGGGCACATGCCTAGGTTGCAAGTTGGAACCCTGGTCTGGGTACCAATGTTTCTCTCCCCTTCTATCCCTCTCTCTAAAATCAGTAACCATGTCCTTGGGTGAGGATTGAAAAAAAAAAAAAAAGAGGAGATGCATGAGAATTATCTTGAATGTTAAGTAGAAGTCCCCCCACAGAGGCTAGGGAACAAGGGTATTCTGTCAAGGAAGAGTGTGTCTAAAAGACTAAGGGAGATGCTAGATCATCAAACACCCTGTTTCTAAGGCAAGGAAGATGAGTTTTATTTAGAGGACAGTGGCGAGGTTTCTGATAGATTTTAACCCAAGAGCAACATAGTAAGACCTTGAGCAGGCTGGAGATTGGGATATAGGGGGTGAGAGACCACATGCAAGGAACTATAAATAGCCCAAGAGATTTCCATGAGGGCCAGAACTAAGACTATGGCTGTGAAAGTGGAGAAGCAATGGAACTCAGAAATATTTAGGAATCATGACTCAGTAGATACGGTGGATGAAGGAGAGGAAGGAGTCTCAGTATGCTCTCAGCTCGTCTCTGAGATTTCCATCCACGAGTCCACATGGAAAAAAAGAAATTCTTCTACCATAAAGTCTTCATATATTTTATTGCAGCTGACATGCCTCTTTTCTTGATTCTCCTCCAAGATCAACATCCACTAGTTTCTTCAAGCTCTACTCATATGTCATAGTCTCCAAACCATCATCCTCTCCCCTCCAAGTTTGCCCTCCAGCCTGCGTTCATTTGGTCATTTTCTGGTCTATGCTAGGGACTCTGTCACTGATTGGGGATGCAAAGACATGCTGAGTGTATCTCAGATTGCGCATGGTCAGTAGGTAAAAGGAAAAAAATCAATAATCACATGCTCACTGTTATAAGGGTTTTAATGAAAGCATCTGCAGAGAAGTAGTTCTCAGCATTTTCTCTGCTCAGAACTTAGCTGATATCTGTGACTTACACTGTCAGTTACCATGGCTCACCCAGGTGGCACAGAGTCTCATGGGTACCACTGACTCATCTCTCATCCTAAATTATCACTGTAGATGTGCATACCCAGGACTGGGGCACATCTTCCCTTCCTAACTCCTTGAGAATCAGCCAGGTGAGGAGGCTAGGAATGACATACAAAAGGTAGAGAGTTCACAGTGGCAATGCCACTCTATGGGGACTCAGTTAGCGACGTGTAAATGTGACATTGGGTTGGGGATGCCATGTTGAGGAATCTATCAAGAGAGAATACTAGCTCTTCCTATTCCAGCCTCCGGTCTGGTGTAAACATCAGCCCATTTAGAAGCTTATATTAGCCATTAAAGGACTTCCTTTAAAAAATTGTTGCCTTCTGAGATATTTTATAATGATAACTGTGAGTTAAGAAAGAACATGAACCTTATATTGGCTTGACATCTGTTTATCAAAGAAGATTTACATGTTTTATCATTTCATCCTCTCAGTGATTCTACAAGGAAAAAAAATCATGCTCCTCCCACCCCACGGCACTCGGGGATTAAAAGACCTTCCTCTTTGGGTCCAACTGTCACACTTAGAGGTTAGGTTTCAATAGCCCCAGATCTTCCCTTCCAGCTACATGGGGGCTCTGCCTTCTCTCTGACAGGTTCAGCATCTGTGTGGACAAATATCTGTGCCTTGTAGTTCATCCTGTTCCCCAGGAGAGTAGATCACATTTGGCCACATGGATACTTTTCATGTATCTCTAGAGTATAAATAGTTTTAATAGTTTGATGAAGAAAGAAAAGGAGTTCTTTTAAATTAGGAAGGTGAAATCCATGCAGTTGTTTAATGCTTTAAGCTCATTTATATCCGCACCCTGGAAAGGGGCATAGCAGAAACTGGTATTTACATGAATAATAGATCTGTTGCTTCATTTATAGCACCACATTATTAGAGTTACTGAGGAGGAGTAGTCTCAAATAATTGTATCTTTTATGCATCTGTGATGTTAAACGTTATAAAGTACTATGTCCTGTATACATACAGATAGCCCATAGACATATGAAAATGCTCAACATCACTAGCCATCAGAGAGATGCAAATTAAAATCACAATGAGATATCACCTTACACCTGCCAAAATGGCCATCGTTAATAAATCAGCAAGCAAGTGCTGACGATGATGTGGAGAAAGGGGAATCCTGTTGGTGGGAATGCAGACTGGTGCAGCCGCTGTGGAAAACAGTATGGAGTTTCCTCAAAAATTAAAAATGGAACTGTCTTTTGATCCAGTGAGTCCACTGCTGGGATTATACCCTAAGAGTCCCAAAACACTAATTCAAAAGGATATATGCACCCCTATGTTCATAGCAGTGTTACTTACAATAGCCAAGATCTGGAAACAGCCCAAGTGCCCATCAATAGATGAGTGGATGAAAAAAGCTGTGGTACATCTACACAATGGGATACTACACAGGAGTAAAAAAGGAATTCTTAACTTTTGTGACAGCACGGATGGAACTGGAGAGCATTATGCTAAGTGAAAGAAGCCAGTCAGAGAAAGACAAATACCATATGATTGTACTTATAACTGGAACCTAAGGAACAAAATAAACTAGTGGGCAAAATAGAATCAGAGGCACAGAAACAAGGAGCAGACTGACAGCTGTCAGAGGGGTGGGGGGCGGTTGTGACTAGTTGACAGAAGGTGAAGGGACTAGACAAAGAGCATATACACATCACCCATGGATGTGAACAACGATGTGGGGACTGGGGTGGGGGTTCAGGAGGAGGGAGAAAAGGAGGAAAATTTGGGACAACTGTAATAGCATAAACAATAAAAGATTTTTTAAAAATCCTGTGCCCTCTCAACCTCTCCTTGAGCCCTCATTTATGACAGAATAAAAAGATTTTTTTAATTCACATGTTCTTAAAAAAATCCTTCACTAAAATTCATAACTCCCAGAAAACAATTGTAATTCCAGAGCAGATATGGCTTCCTTTGATAGTACAGGTTAAATGTGTTTGGAAAAAACCTAAATACTCCACAGAAGAGATATTTAATTTCTCATTAAGACTTTTCCATTGACCTAGTCTGTTTCCAGAATATTTTTATTTAAAAGAAAATAAGAAAGAAAGGGTGGAGAGGAAGAGGAAGGGGGGAGGGAGGGAAACGAAATTTCATTTCTTCGAAAGATCCGTAGACCTCAATGAACATAAAACAGATGGCAGACAAGAATGAATTGTGACCAAAAACTTTGAACTTTATCCCTCTTCCAGACCACAGGAATATCCATCCCTTGGTGAGCCTCATATCTGTACTCAATCAGGATAACTAAGAAGGACATAAATAAGTCCTGTGCAAATAATTATGTTGGCTCCATTTATGCCTCACATTCATATATGCCTGCCTAATTGAATTGAGTGTTTAATCCCAGGATTCATTATCTATTTCCCTATCTAAGTTTTTTTCTCCCATTTATATTTAGCACCCAGCTGTCCCCTCCTCCAAATGGTCAACAGTAGTCCCGTAAAAGTTTTGTTATTGGCCTCCTGAACCCCTAGCTTTGTGCAGCAATTTTCTCAGTAGGGGGCAGCTGGATCTTGGTGCGGCCCTGCCTCTGGCTCAGAATTGTTAAAGAGAGCGAGACGCTTGGAGGTGGGGAATGGAACTCAGCCCTTTCCAGCAGGTATTCCAGGTAGACCCAGGTATGCTGCTCAAGTCAGGACAGGGCACCACCGCCTTTTGTAGTAGTCAGAATAAAGCAGTGAAAAGATCAGTCAAAACGCTTGCTGGAAGTTATTGATAGAAAAATTCTTTCTGCACGAAAGATTATAAACAGAGTATTATCTGAAGATGGATTTGTTTTAATTTGGCACTGATGTATTTGATACCTGGTAGGATCAAAGAAAACAGAATCAAAGGCAGAAATACAAGCAACCCTGCTTGTCTGAATATAGGCCTCTTTTATAGATATAAAATCTCAGGACTGGAGTGCTCAAATTTATTTGTACTGATGTTTGTTTAAAGATCAATATTAAATAAATTGGTCTGGAAGCTATAGTCATAAAGCAGCTGTCGAACTAATGTAATCCCACAATGCCATTTTGTCTACTGCACGAAACTTGGTTAACTCTGTACTGCTAATAACGGGTGGAAATCTGTTGAAAGAGAAAATAGCTGAACTGGATTTTCTGAACTTGGACTAAATTGCAATTCAATGGGAGGGAAATTATACATATATTTATTTTCCTCTCAGGGCGATCATTGGTTATTTATTTATTTATTTTTAGACCGAGGGGGACGGAAGGAGAGAGGGAGGGAAACATCACCGTGAGAGAGAAGCATCGAGCAGTTGCCTGTCCTACGCTCCTAGACTGCGAATCAAACCCACAGGCTTCTGGTTTATGGGATGATGCTCCAACCAACTAAGCCACCCTGCCAGGGCGATAATTGGGTTTTTTGGCCAGATATCATGAGTTCATATAACCTACAATTTTCTTATATAATAAATAAAAATGCCTTTTTAGAGTATGTTATTACACCTTAATATGAAAGATAAATCTCAAGACCCTTGTTTTCACTTGTTTTTTTTTTATGATTATATTTATTTATTTTAGAGAGATGGGAAGAGAGAGAGAAACATCCATGCCTGAGAGATACTCAGTTGCCTCTCACATGCCCTCAGCCTGGGACCTGGCCCACAACCCAGGCATGTGCCCTGCCTGGGAACTGAACTAACAACCTATTTGTCCCCAGGCCAGTGCTCAGTCACTGAGCCACGCCAGTCAGGGCTCATTTGTTTTATTAACTGTTGATGCTGTTGCTTTTTTGCTCTTGTTGGCATTTGTTGATTGGTTTTGATCGTTATCTTTTCACTTGTTTTATTAACTCTGCCCTGGCATTATCAGTGCCTTTAAAAATCTCAAATTTTAGATTACTTTGCCCTGCTCTGTAATCTCTAAGGATTATGGAGGAGAAGATCAAAGCAGAAAGAATTATGGTTATGTAGCCTATACATATCATGCCTATGCAATCTTACTCCTCTGTCTTTGTCACGTATTTTTGATTATCCAGTTTTGGTTTGTTTTTTTACTCACAAGCGTATAAGTTATGTTTCCTGATGTTGGAGTATAGAATCTGGTTGTGAGCCAGGGACTATATATATAAATATATGTATATTTATATATACATATATTTATATATATGAAATCTTTAGAGGTGATCACAATGTAACATGGATAAAAAGTTATATGAGAGGGATATGAGGGGTTCCCCCAAAATACAGAATTATCTTCTGGAGGGTGGGCTTCTTGAGTACAGGCTTCCCCCGCTAGGTGAGTGTTCTAGGAACCCATCTGTATCAGTGTACCGGCCAGTGGTGTTGTGAGAGGCTGCGTTCGGCTTCAGTGAATTTTTCTGAAGACTTTTCAACAAGTTTGCCAATTTTATGATGGGTGATTTAGGGAAATGGGCACTAGAGTCAGATTAATGGGTGTAAACCCAAACCTGTCCGTTTGCTAGCTGTGTGACCTGGGCCAAGTTACTGAACCTCTCAAAGACTCGGCCTCGTAATCCATAAAATGGGAGTTATAGTAGCTAACTGATAAGGTTATTTTAAGGAGGGGAACACATTTATTACCATGACTCGTACACAATTAAGACTCTATAAATGATAGCTATTGTAATTATGTTTCTTTCTCAAAGTTTCCCTTGTCGTGACTTAAAATGTCAGAATCAGTTTTATTTCCTCTTCTTACTTCTGCCCATGGCTGCAAATGGTACGTGATATCTACAGTTTTCGGAGGAAGATAAAATGTTAGAAAAGATGAAAATAGACCATGTTATTAATTTGTAAAAGTTAAACCCAACCTATGGGAAAGCTAGAATTCACAATGCCATTCATTCATGCTTCCAAATGCTCTGAGAGTGCATTTTAAATGTAAGAAAGTATTTACTCTTTTTAACTCTTAACCAGGAAAATTAAAAATGAAACCAGGAAATTCTTAAACTTTGTGTCCCTTCTCAAAAAGAAGTTGTCGAGCATTACAGTCCTGAGAGTGAGGACTTGTCACTTGGACCGTTTATGCTCACTGACTAATTCAAGCTCAAGGCGAGTGGAATTTGCCTCTTGAGCACTCCTGCTATTTAAATATGGGTGAAGTGACATCTAATTCCAGGTGGGAGAGGTTTGTTTTGAGGTTTAGTTTTTGGGTTTTGTGGCTGTTGTTGTTCTGCCATTAGCTTTAGTCACTATTCAGGGTTTAAAAATGTACATTGATAATACCAAAGAGACCTAGGCAATTAAGTTATCTTTTCTGTTCTAAAGTCTTAAACCTCAGGAATTCAGGATTCTCATTCTTTCGTTAATATTGATGTAAGTATTTGGGGGAATTCATGGATGCCAGTAAAAGGGGGAGACATGGCAAAGAGAGACTGATACTTCTAAAGGAGAGCTGGTTTTGTATGGTCAAGAGAAAGCACACTGGACAATGGCCAGAGAAGCCCTGTGTGATACTGAAGCTTCAGTCTGGTTACAAAAGTCAAGGTTAGCTTCAAGCACAGTGTGGAAAGCTATGTCCACAGCCAGGGACATGGAGATAGGCTTTTTCAGCATGAAAGGGTGCAATCTTGGAGGAGTTCCACAGACAATCGTCTGCAGCCAGCAGAGCTCCTGCATGCTGCTGCACTTACTTACATATGTGGGTCACACAAAGGGGAGAATGGAGCCCTTTGTTCCCCGTCTGTGGGACAGCTGAGTTTTGTATGATATAAACGGGCACTCGGCACTGCAGTGCAGTTTCTTGGACAGTAGGGTAGGGACAATAGATCTCTAGCTTTTATCTTAAGGAGAATTCTAAAATGACTCTTTCCCTATGTTTTCTTGTTAATCGTGGGATAACTTTAAAATCTGAAGATGTTTTCATTTGAATAGTTTCAATAAATATCCGCTTTCCTCAAGTGTTTCAGCTTTACTGCCTTTGATTTTTTTTTCCCCCTTGTAACACTTAATCATGGGTGGCTCGGTGGCAGAGAGTTGCGTTTCTTACCTGGGTTTGTTCTATCAGCCCAGAATGTTTTAAATATCCAAAAGTGATTTTAGTTAGCATCTTGATTTAACATCTTCAAAGATCCATCTATGTGTATCCAGTTTATATATTTCTACTTTCCTTAATAAAGATATAAAAGTTAAAATTGTGGCTGATTGTACTGAATTATTACTCTAAGATAGATTCATCAAATCCCCCAGCTGTATAAGACAGGGCTTACTAATGAAGTTCCCTATCAAAAAGAAAAGCCTAATTTTGATTTGGCTTAGGTAATGAACTTCTTTTTCCTGGTGTGATTATCTGCATGGGGTGGCTAAAAGAGTAGCAAGAGAGAGTACGCTCACAGAAGCATTATGCAAAATGTCTTTTGTCTCTTTTTGCTGGGATATATTAAATTTTCAATGTAGTCTATGTAATATAAAATTATGATAATGACTTTTGGCCCACTGTGAAGGCAGCTTGCTGGTCCTGAGCATGTGTGTCTGGCTTGAGCACTAGGATACACTGTGGGAGTTGCCTTTTCTATTAACAAACCTCTAGATACCTAATGATGAATTTTCTTTCACCAAATGTTCTCCTTTTGTCTAAAATACAAGCATTTTCTAAATTGCTTTTGAGAAAAACAAGAGAGGCAGAGAGGTCCATGGTACTAACAAGGGATATTGAAACAAAGCAAGGGATTCAGTTAGCATCCTTGTTGTAATTATAAACCAGCCAAAAGGTTGTTTCATGTACCAGTGAAAATATTTACCATCTTATTGGTATAAGTGATTGCATCACTTAGTAAAAGGACAAATTGAACAATGGCCTCATAAAATATTTCTGTTCCTTCCAGTCATGTGAAATTTGACGGCTGAATGTATCATAGGTAGTTATAGCTACTTCAGTATCTGTTGGTCCTTCCCACTGGGGGCAAAAATAAGGTTTCTTCTTTTCCTTTTTCTTTTTAAAATTTTTAAATAATAAAAATATATAAAGTAATATAAATTTTAGGTTTTTTGTTATTTAGCATATTGACAAAATATCTTAAGCTTTTTGAAGAAATTTTCATATGCTATATATTTCATGTTGCTTTTAATTTTAAAATAAGGGTGCTTACACATAATAATGAAGGTTACTCTTAAAATAGTCACCATCGAAGGTCACTCACTTATTCTAAACAACAGCATCCTTGCTCAGAACACCTTTAGAACTCTGATTTTAATTGTTCTCAGAGCCAGTTTACGAGATACACAAGAACATTTATCTTATCACTTTAAAGCCATGCTTTATTTTTTCTTGATCTTTCATCTCTTTATCCCTGACGGTAAAAATATCTTCCTGAGAAAAGGGCTTGTTTCTTGGTAGTTATGACTGACTTCACCTTTTGTTAACAAGTTGACATAATAATATATTTTTGTGAAAGATGTCACAGTTACAGGGACATTTCTGTGATGTCACAAAGCATGGTGTCATATTTGCTAGAAAACTAGCTTTGGGGAAAACCCACTCATTAATGCTGTGTTGGCAATGCCGAAGAAGAGGACAGTAAATGTAGTGAATATGGTGTAGAGTACATGTTGACACTAAATGTGTCGTTTCAAAGTTTCGTGAGGTGTCAGTGCTTATTAAGTTCTCTAGTTATGTTAGTCTGTGTCAGGGGAAGGTCAATACCAAGTGTATTTGCATATCCATTGATAAGAATGTGAACATCTCTAGCAATTGTGATTTTAGTTTGTAGGCCAATTATAACTTTGGAACTGAATTACCATAACTTATTAAAATGAATAATTAGAATTGCTTTTAAAAACCAAAGGACACGTGAAATAGGATTCTCTTAAGTAATTGTCTCCTGAATTTTATTTGTGGAACTAATAGAAATTATTACAAAATAGTCTTAATGAATGCTTCTGCTACTTTTCTTAGAGGCTAAAAATAATAATAATAATTTAATAAAAGCTACTGTAAAGTATCTGTGAACATCTAGAAAACAACCCAAGTATCCATGTATTGGTTAAAATGGATGGCAGTTTTGTGATCCATTGCCTCTGTTTGTTTTCTCCCTTCTGGGACTCGCTGTCTCAAGGTTCCAGTCTAAGACTTGGAAGCTACATCTGTTCCATGAAAGCACTGCTCTTCTTGCCTGCAAAAAAGAAGTCCCAGGACCTCTTGAAGTAGGCAGTGTGGAAAACAAGGTTAAGAATTAGGTTACGTGTTAGCTAGCTATTATTCCATTGGAGGCTGCCAGTAACGAGGCTAGTTCCAGTGACCTTATTTCAATCAGTGTTACTGGGGGATGAGAAGTATTTTCTGAATTTGGATAACACCATGGCAACTGCTTGATTTTTTTTTAATTAATTCAAAAAATCAGTAGTGATGTGTCTGAATAACCCAGGTGCTGTGTCTGGTGAGTTGCCTGTGCTTGGTGATAGCCAGAGATGGATGAGAGGACTTGAAAGGTCTAGGAAATCAGGTTGGTGAAGTCTGAACAGTGTCAGTCTGGTTTATTTGATGAGGTGCTGTGCCTGTGTGACGGCCCCATGCCTGTAGCCAAAAAAAAAAAAGGGGGGGGACCTTTTATTTGTCCAAGCTCATTCTCCCATATGTTCTCTTTTTGGTGTGATGGGGGAGGATGATGGAAATAGCCCTTTAGGAAAAACGTTTAGTGTTTTAAGCAACACAAGATGATGTTTGCCTAGTAGAGAGACAGTTCTTGGCAGCAAATTTCTGTGTTTTTGCCCTTAATTCTGTGTCTGTGTTTTATCAGCTAAACCAGACAGGCGCAAATGAGCAAAGACTTCCTAGCACATGGAATGTTGGAAAGTTAGACTGTCACCTACAGTCAGTCATGCTGTTGTTTTAGAGAGGGTCATGGTGCTGTAATTGGAAAACAGGGGCTTATTTTCTTTATATTTATTAGAGTATAGTGCTGAAAAATCTGAGAACAGAGTAATCACTTACAGATAACCAGGGGAGGCGAGGAAGGCTTTAAATTAAATGCACCCTAACCTATGGACAATAAACACTCTCCTGGAAGCAGACCAGAAAATCCCAAGTCAGATGACCAGCAACTCCGAGCCTCTGCAGACTATAAAGAGTGTAAATCCTGAGCAGAGGTACATGCAGGGTTCAGTCTCTGCCAAAGGGCAGTAAGTCATTTGCTTCATAGAATCTTGCCAAATTGAAGGCTTGTCTTTAGTCGTGGAGCCAGTAAGGGGACCCCAGGACAGAATTTCAGTTTTCTGTGCCCCAAGGAAAAACAGGCCCCAGGGGACTTCCTAACTTTGAAGGAATATTTCATTTCCTAAGGTCTTGCAAAGCACAGGGATGGTGTTCTATTTAAAGGCATTGCATTTTCTAGCACAACTTGGCAAGCACCACAAGGTCTTTTGTGCTCTTCAAACATAAACACCAAACTTTTTTCTTAAACCTTCCTGAGACACAAACATGTAATTTTTCATTTACTAGTCAGAGGGTGCTGAGAAAGAAATTCTTCGACTCCAATCAAAACATTTGTCCAAAGAAGCTTAGGCTGCCATTTCAATATCATGTTGTTATGGTCACCAAGAGTTCGTACCCATTTAATTGCTGGAAGCACATGTCATTGTCAAGCTTTCAATTTTCTTTTTGTTTGATGTGCTTCTTGAGAGGCATCGGGTCAAAGCAAAGTTCAGCTTATTGGGTTCCTTTGAAGATTTTTGTGGTGAAGCAAGAGTGCCTTTGTATTTGATTTAGTTCATTTCGCTGGGTAAACATCTGAATTTCTGCTTTTTCTCACTTAGCCTAACTCTGAAGTAATAATTGAGTCTACGTTGAAGCAGAACGTTTGAGACAGGTCTTCAGTTTCACTTCAGCCAAATCCACGTGTGTGCGTCTGTGTGTGTATCAGGGGGTATTTTCTTCTGCGAATCTTGGTATCATGCAGTAGTATGGGAACTTGGTCTCCTACACTAAAATGTCTTCAGGAAGACAGCAGGGTCAATAAAAATGTCCTCCCCACCCCTTTCTCCTTGTTGGGAACTATATCTTAAAGGAATCATTTGTCATTCTTATCAAAATGGCAGTGGCCTTCTCCCCCCCCCCCCCCCGTCTCCCCGTGTGTTGAAAAACGTAGCCATTATTATCTCCCCCGGTTTTATGCATCTTCCAGATGATTTAACTGAACTGATGCTATGGAGGATATGCTGACTGGCACTTTTCCCATGCTTAATGTGTTAACAAAAGCCAATGGTGTCAGTTTTAACAGTTTTAGCTAAATTCCCACGGCACTCTTAACCAACGCTGAAACCTCTGCCACATCTTACCCTGACAGATTCCCTGCCGTCACTGCACACTTAAAATAAATGTCATCCCCAATCAAAAAGTTCACATTTTCTCTGACAATATAATTTGTTACTTTGTTCCTGCTTTATCTCTTTCTTTGGCACCGCAGTCTTAGCAGAGAGATGTTACTTTCCTTCGAGTTGGCTGCTGTCCTTTTTGTTCTTCCAAGTATCAGGGTGGGATCAGAAAGGGAAACTAAGAAGAGCCTGCCTTGTCATTTCATTCAGGAACAGATAGAAGTTTGGAGTTTATGATTGGACGAAGCAAATAAGCTGTAAATTATGAGCTGATACCACCATCTCGTCTCACCCAAAGACGCAGTTTTACCCGGAGCACGTGTAGGTGGAAAGGAAAGACACGTGGTGACAAAGAAAACACTTGGACTCTGGAAGGAAACTGGATTAGAGTATCGGGTCTCTGTGTAATGCGCAGGTCACTTACCATTTCTGGCTTGCCCTTCCCAAAGATCTGGACTGTAAGATAGTGTATTCACGCATTGATTGACGTTTCATGCACAGCCTTCTGCCAGAGTCCTTTGCTCTTAAGGCCTTCCGGTAGCTTTGTATTTCTGGCGTGGTGGAGGCACATGGAATGCTTACTCAAGAATCCAACAGTGCCCTGGCTGGTGTGGCTCAGTGGATTGAGCACGGGACTGTGAACCAAAAGGTTGCCGATTTGGTTCCCAGTCAAGGCACATGCCTGGGTTGAGGGCCGGGTCCCCCATGGGGAGGTGGGCAAGAAGCAACCACACATTGACGTTTCTCTCCCTCTCTTTCTCCTTCCGTTCCCCTGTCTCTAAAAATAAATAAATAAAATCTTTTTTTAAAAAAGTGAATCCAACAGTCATGTAGATTCCTTCTGAGAGAGGTTGCCTCCTGTGCAGCAGCCAAAGCCTAGCTATCTTCAACACTGTAGTCCCTTGCCTGGCTTCAAAGGGCTCTCTAGTGCCTCCGCCCTGGTAGATGGCCAGGCAGTGTGGGGTAGTAGATAGTGCCCATGAGGAGGAGCCAGCAGGCTAGTCCCTCGCCACCCACTTGGCTAAGTGGACACGAGGTCAAGTCCGTTCTCTTTGCTCAACCTCAGTTCCTCAGTTACTTATGTTAAATCAAGGCCTTGAATGAAATGGTGTTTAAGGCCCTTCTAGGACAAAATTATCATTTCAAAAGTATGAAAGCTCTTTCACACGCAGATATTATTTTTTGATCAAACATTTTCTTTTCGTTAGCTTAAAGACAATCCACAGACTTCTAAACTAATGTTTTATCTGTACCATCAGCTCCTTTATTCCCGCTTTTCCTAGGCCATCCCCTCCCCACCCCCACCCTCTACTCTTTCTCCGAGAATAAGAGAGGTGGCTTTCACAGCAGCTGGCTAATTTCCCTGGTTTCACACTACTGTTTAATGACCCGTTTCTCTTGTGCCACCTCTCTCATCTATGGAAAGATAGGTACAAATTGTACCTATAAAAATTAGAATGTGACTCGGGGTTATCTTTATTTTTTTTAAGATTTTGAATCTCTAAATAACTTCCCAATGTTTATTTTCCTTCGCAAATTCCTTGGCCTGTGTTGAGCCCCCTGACACCCTGTGTTTGAGAATGCGGAGGGAGTAGATGCCTTCAGTGAGCTCAGTTGTTTTCAGAGCAGAGGAGATGAATCCCTCGGAGGTGGCATCCCCCAGCTGGATCCTCACGTGAACCTCGTAAGAGAAGCTGGGTCGCTGGTGCCTCGGCCTCTCAGAAAGTCCTTGACACTGTTCTGTGTCTGGCTGTCGCGGAGGGACCCTCCACCAGAGGGTGAAGCTGTCTGTGTGGAAGTCCTTAGGAAGAAAGGCCTGAAACAGCCATCACTTCTGAAATGGAGTCAAACCAGGGCTCACAGAAAGGAAAATCCTACACATCCCCATTAACAGAGAAGGACTTTTAAATGCTTATAGTGAAATGTGAAGCATCAGGAATACTGGGCTTGGGGTCAGATGTCCTCAGGATCGAGCCCTGACTTTGCTTCTTGGAGCGAACACGTGGCAAGTCTTTTACCATCTCCGGGGCTCGTTTCCTCATCCGTTTGATGAAGAGATTGGCTCGACGTTTGTCCCAGTTCTCCCGCAATGAGTTTGAGGCTTGCTGCTGGGGTTTATGAGATGCGTGTGCACATGCGCACTGCCATCCGTCTGCCTGTCTCTAAGGGGGTGGGAAACAGGACAGGAAGAACGAGAGGGATGGAATTGATTTCCTGCTGGTATTTCCTCTGAGCCAGTCAGAATAGTCAGTGCCAATGAAATCCGTGAGACCACTCTTCGTACCTGCAATTGTCTGCTTAGTGTAAGGTCTAAATGTGGTAATACAAATGAATTGGCCATTACCGGCGAGACAAATCCTGATAATGCAGTTAGGAAATGTCAGAGGAATCCTCCAAAGAAACAAGAGCAAAGCTTGCAGGGGCAGCCTGATTCCAAAGGTTCCAGGTCTAACAGAAGAGGAAACCTTTGCCCGAGGTAATACTATGAGGCAGGGTTTAAAGGAGCCTTCTCCATCACTGAGAGTTGCTAGACTGTCATTTTTGGGGGGAGGGGGGCGGGGGTTTAAAACGAAAGCTATTTGCACTCAAAAAAGCTATGCTGCACACCGCAGTTCTCTAACACTGCTTTGGCAAGCGAAGGGGTTTTCACTGAGGGTGTTTTCAAGAAGAGTTCAAAGATTTTGGCTGTTTTAGGAAGACACAGCCTTTCCCTTAAATTTCAAAAGCACCAGAAAAGGAACATTTGTTTTTATAAATGTAATCAGTTTTGGACTGGACCGTGGTATGGGGCGATTTAACCTGGGAGCTGGAGGAAGACAGCGAAGATCCTTCTGGGAAGTCAGAGGTCACAGCGAGCCTCCCTGCCTAATTTTCTCCAAGATGGTTGGCATCCCTTCCACCCACTCCAGTTGCCCCAGTCCTGCGACCGCATCCTAGACCTCCCCGATATGCGCTAGTGGTGTCCTGTTTGCTTTCACAATTAAAGTTAGCATTGGGAATTTCTACTTGAAATGTGACACTGTGGGCTGATCCATGGGTGCAGAGAGTATTTCAACATAACCTAACAGATACCAAATGTCTTTATTTTTATTTTTTTGTTAGACCTGAAATCAAGGGATCTGGGGTCTAGTGTGCATGCCTCTGTAGTCAGTGTGTGACAGAAGAAACACCGTCACTAGTGGTTAAGGACACACTGTCGAGTCAAAACTGCCTGGACCCGCATCCTTCCTCTGCCCTCCTCAGGTGTGACCTTGGGTGAGTCACTCACCCTCTCCAAACCTGAGCTTCTCCTTCCATGAAAATAGTAACAGTGATAATTGATAACAATAATACCTCAGACAGCTTTTGTGAAAATAAAATCATGTGTGCAAAGACCCCAGAGCAGTGCCTATCAGAGGAATCACCCAGCCAATGTTAGATTTATTGTAGTTGTTATGTTCTTAATACTTAGCCTCTCTGACTCTTTGTTTTCTTAACTGAAAAATGAAAGGGTTGAACTAAGTGATTTGAA